>OU611762.1:2269515-2392015 GCA_914767535.2 Dunaliella primolecta
CGGCCAGCTTCCACCTACACCGTGCTTTCTTGATGCCTTTCAGAAGCTGTCATGAAAGCTTAGTCTACCTCTAATTTCTGAAGTACACATTTTGGAGTTCCTTAAAGAGCTTGGTCTTGACACTCATACAGCCACCAAGCTCGCTCTGAAGCTTCATGCTCATTCTGTCCAGTACGCTTACAAGCTTGCTAGCGCCAGACGCGCTCTTGAGAAGACTTGTTTCAACTCTCATCACCGACATTAGGCACAGGCTACTGCCAGTAACCCACCTGATCCCCATTGACTTCTTTCTTTTGTTTCTCTTGGTGAAGGGGATACACGGTGCCTCGGCCCTAGGTATCCTCTTTCCTTAATTGATGTGGGGAGTGTTTTCACTGCCTGCGTAGTTACTCATTTCTTTTCTTTCTCCTTACTAGTTTACTGGCTTACTGGTTTACGCAAAGAAGCCATCAGTCAAAGCGCACGACTGCTAGGCTGAAGAGAGAAAGAAAGGATCAAAAAGGCATTCCAGGAACCAATAGAAGTTCAGGCGTAATTGCAGAACCATCAAACTTTGAAAGAGACACATCAGAAACTAGTCGTAGTTCAGCTAATTCAGAAAGTAGTAATGATCCAGGCGCAATTGCAGAAGCCTTGCTCCTTATACATGGAGCAAAAGAGGACATTCAACCCAACAGAGTAGGCTGGGCTGCTAGTCACCCCTAGAAATCCCGCGGAAAAGCTAAACATGTTTGCAGAAAAAGGAGAGGTAGGAAAGAGGTGCAAAGACCGTCTTGGTTAGTGACTGCTCCCTTCCTTTAAAAGTAGGTGAAGCATAAGCACTCCATGCCCATTCTGATAAGTATGTCAACAAGCTGGTTGCCACTAGGCACACTATTGAAAACAAGAATGTACCTCACAGCCAGGTCCTGGAGCCGGGCTGTTGTGCAAGATCAGCATCAGTCACGTCACGTTATTGTTCTTGACAGGCATATCAGGCAGCCTTCCGCAGGGAAAATTCCTGCTGTTTCCACCGAGAAAGTTTCCGAGCAGGAAAACGCAGCCTTCAGCAATAAGAACCTCCAGCTGAATAACTAACGCAGATAACTACAGCAATGATACAGCCATGATTAAACGTAATAGGGTGCTTCCAGTATCCCTCATGATCCCCACCAGCCCTTTCAAAATAAGTTCTTTTCTGCTGGGAGGCTAAGGATTCTGCCCTGTCACAAAGTGTTCTTTGTATTTGTGGGGAGCAGCAGTCCATATTTCTTGGGTGAAGAATAAAATGTTTTCATAAATGCAACGTTTCATTGCGTTACGTGCAACATATATTCCAGAGAGCCGTGTTTTTTCAGGTACGCTTGCTTCATTTTTCAGCTTAGCGCCCTTGCTCTTCTTGAGTTGTGCATGGATATCTTGCAGACGGGTGTTTTAGAATCCTATCATGATGAGAACGCTGTGTGTGTAAGCTTCTGCTTGAATCTTCATCCAATGCAATGTATGCAATTATAATTCAAGATCCATTGCGAGGTGATGAATGAGACAAGCAGGCTGTAATTCAAATCTAGGTAGGTTTTTCAAGAGCCCTACATACTCGCAACAAATAAGGAGCCTTTATCTGGACCGAAGTGGTCCTAAAGGGGTCTTTATCGTTCCGTAATATTGAAGATAACTTGTCCTTGAAGGAGCCCTATCCTCCTCATAATACAGAAAGCCTAAAAGACATGTAACCTTTCCATCAGCAGGGTGGTCCTCCAGTTAAGTTGAAGTCCATCGTATGCCTTTTGCTTTTTACTGCTGACGAGAAGGCAGGCGACATCTGTTGCACAGAGCAAAGGTTTAGCCGAGTCTTGACTCGAAGAAACGCCAGTAGGATTTTTCATTGGAACTTGCACCCATTGCTGGGGCCGGCGTCTTGACCTTATAGATCACTTTCTTGGGATGGTGCATCGAAGTTGTGTCTTTTACGGTGAATGGAGAGGTGAAAGGTGGGGTGTAGAGTTTTGGTGGAGCTCATGGTCAACCCTCTGTGGACTGCAATTGCAGACTTCTCCTTGCTGCACCTATATTGGCGAACCGTGTCCACGCTTGGCTTTGACAGAGTTCAGTGGAGCAGGGATTGATCGACACCTCTGAGCAGGGCATTGACTGGCCTCTGTTTGCTAAGTCCACAGGATACCTGCTTGGCAAACTGCTCGGACTTAGATCACCTGATCATTTCAGGCGCCTGCGTTAGAAAGAAACCTGCTAATGCATTCAAAGACCAGCATTCAGCAATAAGCACAGCAGCATGTAACTTGCTTCAGTCTTCTACAGCACACAGGAAATGCTGCAAGGCTCGCCGTTGATCTTGACAGATGCAAAGTTGCTCCACAACCAGCTGCAAGCAGTGGCTGTGCAGGCCACTGAAATCCATGCCCTCATCCAGGAGGAGCAGCTGGCCAGGCTGCGGCACTGGGAGCAGGAGGAGAAGGGGGAGTTGGAGTGCCTCGTTCAGTCCCTGCTGACCTCCCAGGACATCCTCAAGAAGGAGAAGAAGAGCAATACCAAGGCAGGCATTAAGACTAAAGCTAAAGCGATGAGTAGTTACATCAAAACAGGATGGAGAGGATTTGGAGCTTCTTGAGTTGGAAGAGGGTTGAGCGTTGAATGGGCTTTTTGCAAGAAACCTGTGTCTCAAGCCTTTGCTACTTCTGCTATCCGATTGGTACATGTGGGTTACTGCCGCAAAGTTGGGCCTGTTTGTGTTGGGTGCAGTTGCTTGGGAAGCTCAAGGTTGGGTTCCTGCATTGCCCACGAGTGACATTAATTTCTGTGCGCAGGACAGAGCTCCAAACGCAAGTATGAACTTTCTGTGGACATCAACACCCACAGGCAGATCCAGAATAAGCAGTTGCGCCTGTGTTGTGCAGTGGTGCAATGCATTATGAAGGCGTACTGCTGGGCAAAACTCAATCTCAAAAAGTTTGAAGCACCCTCAATCTCACAACAAGGGTAGCTACTGACCTCAAACACGTGTTTGGTACATGTTTTGAAAAGTGAATGAAAATGGCATCTCCAAGGTTTTTTAAAAAGGCGCAGAACCTGCTAGGAGGCCGTCTTTGTTTATCTCCTTCTTAGGAACCCCAGCCTCTCCTGTTGGTTTTGGGTCTTGCTCATGTTTCTCTTGCTTTCTTGTTCTTTGCGCTTTGAGTCTCTTGCGCAGAGGCCCTTTTGGGACATCGTTATGTCCTGGGTACCTGTGAGGGGAAACAAATGACCGAGAAAAAGAAAAAAATTACGCAGGCAGTGAGGACACTCCCTACATCAATTAAGAAAAAGGAGACACATTGGCTCAAAGAGCCGTGAGTCTCCCTCACCAGAGGGTAAGAGGGAAGCTAGTGTGGGTCTGGTGGGTTTCTGGAAGCATGCAGTCCCAGTGCACCAGAGTTAAGATGAGTGCTTTTGATTTCAATGGCACATCTGGTAGAGGTAAGTCTTTGCGCATGTTGTACAGAGTGGGCATGGAGCTTTAGTGCAAGCTTGGTAGTAGACCTTTGCGGGTCCATCCCTAGTTTCTTGAATTGATCCAGGGTATGGCAGTATAGATAGTCCCACCCACACCCAGAAGGATTGTGTGGAGAGTGATCTCAGCGCCTTGAAGTTGTCTGCACAGCTGACTGTGTTGTCGCTGTGAGGCTTCTAGATGGGCACTAGGCCTCGTGTCTTTGCAGTATTTGATTTCTATTAAGTGGATATGGCGGTTTTGGATGCTCAATTCATGAAGTTGCCTGGCTGGAGTTGTGCTGCTTCTTACTACTTCATTACGTCTCATACTGTGGAGTACCCGATGTGAGGAGGGAGTAGGTGGTCTATCTAGGTTAGCAGGGCAAGGAGTGACCAAGATAGCATCACGGCGGCTGGAGGTGCGTCTAGCTTGATCAGGAATGCTGGGTTCAGAGAGGTAGGGAGGTATAACGCGGTTAGAGGTTTGCTCAGTGATGTGCAGGTCATGCTGAGCCAGACGGTCTGCACTGCCTACATCCATTTGTAAGGGGTTTGACCCATAGGAGCCTTTGCTGACTACTTCCAAAACCATCCTGCTAGCAATGTTGTGAGGCTCAGTTACCATGTTGCAGATGGCGGGGGGGCATTGACAACCTGACTTGGCAGCCAAGACTTTGCAAATTTGGATTTGGAGGAAGTTGACTTTTTCCCCTGTGCTGACTTGAAACTTCTGATTGCATACATGCAGGAGTTCACAAAAGGTGAGGGAAGCTGCAAAAGGGGGGGGGGGTACAAAAGAGAAGGGGAAGAGGGTCAAGGCGAGGCAGAGGAATGGGAGGAGGTCTTTGAATCGAGTGATCAAGGTTGCCCACTCGAAGCGAATGAGGCAGACCTAGAAGGTGCACGATTCGTGCAATTCAAGCCCCGCTAGCTAGCTGTATTAGAAAAGCCACACGCCTGTACTTGGTTTGGTTGCATCCGGCCAGTGCACTCCTTCTATGTGATGGTGCATATTGTTGAGTCTCACAGCATACTTGTCAGTGTTTGGGCGGCCCTCTTTGAAATTTGTGCGCCCCAACCAGATGCTCATGACGTTGCTGGGAGCTTAGGCTTCTGCCCTGTCACAAAGTGTTCTTTGTATTTGTGGGGAGCAGCAGTCCATATTTCTTGGGTGAAGAATAAAATGTTTGCATAAATGCAACGTTTCATTGCTTTATGTGCAACATATATTCCAGAGGGCCGTGTTTTTTCAGGTACGCTTGCTTCATTTTTCAGCTTAGCGCCCTTGCTCTTCTTGAGTTGTGCATGGATATCTTGCAGACGGGTGTTTTAGAATCCTATCATGATGAGAACGCTGTGTGTGTAAGCTTCTGCTTGAATCTTCATCCAATGCAATGTATGCAATTATAATTCAAGATCCATTGCGAGGTGATGAATGAGACAAGCAGGCTGTAATTCAAATCTAGGTAGGTTTTTCAAGAGCCCTACATACTCGCAACAAATAAGGAGCCTTTATCTGGACCGAAGTGGTCCTAAAGGGGTCTTTATCGTTCCGTAATATTGAAGATAACTTGTCCTTGAAGGAGCCCTATCCTCCTCATAATACAGAAAGCCTAAAAGACATGTAACCTTTCCATCAGCAGGGTGGTCCTCCAGTTAAGTTGAAGTCCATCGTATGCCTTTTGCTTTTTACTGCTGACGAGAAGGCAGGTGACATCTGTTGCACAGAGCAAAGGTTTAGCCGAGTCTTGACTCGAAGAAACGCCAGTAGGATTTTTCATTGGAACTTGCACCCATTGCTGGGGCCGGCGTCTTGACCTTATAGATCACTTTCTTGGGATGGTGCATCGAAGTTGTGTCTTTTACGGTGAATGGAGAGGTGAAAGGTGGGGTGTAGAGTTTTGGTGGAGCTCATGGTCAACCCTCTGTGGACTGCAATTGCAGACTTCTCCTTGCTGCACCTATATTGGCGAACCGTGTCCACGCTTGGCTTTGACAGAGTTCAGTGGAGCAGGGATTGATCGACACCTCTGAGCAGGGCATTGACTGGCCTCTGTTTGCTAAGTCCACAGGATACCTGCTTGGCAAACTGCTCGGACTTAGATCACCTGATCATTTCAGGCGCCTGCGTTAGAAAGAAACCTGCTAATGCATTCAAAGACCAGCATTCAGCAATAAGCACAGCAGCATGTAACTTGCTTCAGTCTTCTACAGCACACAGGAAATGCTGCAAGGCTCGCCGTTGATCTTGACAGATGCAAAGTTGCTCCACAACCAGCTGCAAGCAGTGGCTGTGCAGGCCACTGAAATCCATGCCCTCATCCAGGAGGAGCAGCTGGCCAGGCTGCGGCACTGGGAGCAGGAGGAGAAGGGGGAGTTGGAGTGCCTCGTTCAGTCCCTGCTGACCTCCCAGGACATCCTCAAGAAGGAGAAGAAGAGCATCAAGGCAGCGTACCACACCACCTTCACCATCGCGGCGCAGCAACAGGCTGCGTACGTGAAGGCCGCTGCGGAGCAGTACAAGCGGGCACACCCTTCCGCGGACGTGGTGGACCTGCAGACCAAGCTCGTAGAGCTGAACAACCGCTTGCTGGACATCGACCTGGACATCAAGGTGGTGAACAGAGACCTCGCGCAGGCCACCAAGAGGGACGAGCAGGAGCTGCACTCCACCAGGCTGGTGGTGATGCAGGTGAGCACTGTTCAAAGGAGAGAGGGGGGCATGTAAGAAACAGCTGGAGGGTGTGGCACACACCAGAACTGGATACCCATCTCATACCACATACATCTTTTACAACAGAGCAGGAGTGTTCTAAGTATCCAAACACAGATCCTTGCATCTGGGCTTGCTGCTGGCGGAGGTACCTTCACCTCTATTGTGTGCCTTGTGCACAAGTCCAGAGACACACTCCAGTGAACGTTGGCATACACATTGACCAATGTGAATTCTGCCCATAAACATTATGTGATATTACGGTGTACCATGTAAAAAGTGCACGCATGTACATGTGCGCGTGCCCCTCCCCCCAACACGAGCGCATTAGCACACACACATATGCACACACACACACACACATGCACACACACACGCACGCACACACACATACACACACACGCACACACACACGCGCACACACACACACGCACACACACGCACACACACACACACACACACACACACACACACACACACACACACACACACACACACACACACACACACACACACCGCAAACGCACGCATACGCGCGCACACACGTACAAGCACAATCACGTGCACTCATGCACACATGCGTTTTGTAACCTTGTTACACGCTGATACACAGGTAAATGCACAAATGCTGAGAGCGCTGCCTCTTACAAATGTACCCTTGGCCCATGCTAACACGTCCTCACAGAGAAGTGTGCAATCATTTGATTTTGCATGTTCGCAGACGCATACAGGAAAGGGTGAGCATACACCTTTGAATGGACAAGCATGCTTAATGCTGGCACAAGTACGCTCAACCATGCTTGAATTCACAGGATACCCAGCGCATTCTGCAGAGTGAGATTGATTCCCTGCGCTCCAACATTTTCCACATTGAGACTGCTGAAAAGCTGGAGGCGGAGAAGCGAAGGTGAGGGGAAATGCTCTGCGCCCTTGGTCCGTGCAAGATGGTGCTCCCCGTGTGTGTGTGTGTGTGTGTGTGTGTGTGTGTGTGTGTGTGTGTGTGTGTGTGTGTGTGTGTGTGTGTGTGTGTGATCAGGCCTAAGGCTCGCATGAAACATGCCTAGGTAGGGTGACCAGCAAGTGCATGTGCCATGGCGGAAAGCTATTCATTGATGCTGGCTGATGCATGGCGCTAATCTTACACGCAAAGTTTAAACGCGCTCATGACTTAGCAAAGACACGCAACCAGATGCTAGTGCCTACATGCTAATGCCTACATGCCCCATTTTCTCCACAGCACCAGGTGCTCGCACCAGGTGCTAGTGCCTACATGCTAGTGCCTACATGCCCCATTTTCTCCACCGCACCAGGTGCTAGTGCCTACATGCTAATGCCTACATGCCCCATTTTCTCCACAGCACCAGGTGCTCGCACCAGGTGCTAGTGCCTACATGCTAGTGCCTACATGCCCCATTTTCTCCACCGCACCAGGTGCTAGTGCCTACATGCTAATGCCTACATGCCCCATTTTCTCCACAGCACCAGGTGCTCGCACCAGGTGCTAGTGCCTACATGCTAGTGCCTACATGCCCCATTTTCTCCACCGCACCAGGTGCTAGTGCCTACATGCCCCATTTTCTCCACCGCACCAGGTGCTCGCACCAGGTGCTAGTGCCTACATGCTAGTGCCTACATGCTAGTGCCTACATGCCCCATGTTCTCTCACAGGCATGTGCATCTGAATGAGCTCTGCTTTGTGTGACACTGCAGTGCTGAAGACACCGGCTATGCTGCTCTCTTCCGTGTGGAGGAGCAGTTAGCCAAGATTGCCAGTCGGATTGACAAGGCCAAGCAGCAGATTTTATTCCCGGAAACCAAGGGCTACCAGTGAGTGGTGTCAGTGTACCATGATTCAGGCTAGGATGCGTTCTTTTGTATGGGTGAGCAAGATGTGCCCTTCACTCAAGGGGGTCAGCAGTGAGTGGTGTTAGCGCACCATAATTTAGTCTTGGTTGTGTGCTTATGTAAGATAAGTTATGTGTGCTTTTTTGGCCGAAGCATGCAGCTTCGCAACGAGGCTGCTACTTGGTTACCACTAGTAATTTGTTGTGTGGGAGTGAGCCAACCACACCTTCATACAAAGGGTGGAGCATGGATAGCTTCTGCGCATAACGGGATTCTGCATTCCAGCATGTGCATGCTTGCAGCACTATTGCTTGCGCATTGCTACCCTGTAACCTACTGTTTGTCGGTGCGCCACTTTTAACCCTTCCAAGTGCACCCTCTGTGGCTGGCCCTTTCGCCCCATGTGGCTTGCCATTTTCAAGCTCGCCCTCATGTCCCATGTGGCTTGCCATTTTCATTTTCTAGCTTGCCCTCATGCCCCATGTGGCTTGCCATTGTGAGGTCTTGCAGGTACAGGTTAGCAGGGCAGGGTCTGGCACTAGGTAGTGTCTCAAGCGGACCCTTGTGTCCCTTGTGCTTGTCTCTGCGAGCAGCCCAGGACTGTGCCTTCCAACATGTCTTGCAATGCTGGCGTTTTGATGACGTTGACAGACCCCCGCATTGACCCCAGGTCCCTCCTCAACCGGCAGGCTCTTCACAGGTTCAGCACGGGTGCCTCTGGAGTGTGTTTGTTAGCTGCCAGGTTCTGTCCCTGTCCAAGAGTTTCCTCATGCTCCTATCTGACGGTTTCCGTTTGGGTTTCAATTACCTTACTCTCTAAACCCAGGTTCAGCACAGGCGACTCTGGAGTGTATGTTGGCTGCCAGGACCTATTCTTGTCTGAAGTGTCTGGCCGCTTTGAAGTCAGGTGCAGACGGGTGAGTGTGTGGTGTGCTTGGACAGCAGTGCATATGCATGGCATATGTTGGTGCATGCGTGGCATTTGTTAAATGCAGACAAGGTTGTGTGTGATGCGCATAGAGAGGGCTGGTGCTTGAGTTGCATGCTTGAGGCGCAGATTAGATTGAGTATGGCATGTGTGGACATATGTGATAACTCGGTGCGCATGAGTGCAAAAGGTGGTCGACCTGGCACTCCGTACATTTGTAGTGTCTACTGCACATGCTTGTGTGCTAGTTGTGCTGCGCTCTTGTTTGAGATCTATTTCCATTGTGTTATTCGTGTCACTTGAGGGGCACTGAAGCAAGGACAGAGTCCAAACAAAGGCTCTTCAGAAGCTGTAAATTAATTCTCAAGTGATGCAGGGCGCATGTGTGAGCCTCGTCGTGTAGTGGTGACATTTGCGCAAAATTCATCCAGCCTAGGGGCCAGATCCAAGGTCTGAGGCTTGAGTCTAAGGGTGCAATCATGAGCGCTATCGTGTCGTGGTGATATTTTCAATCTGTTGTAGAGGTCCAAATCCAGTTCAGAGCCGTAAGTTGTAAATAGGAAACCAAGTACAGAGTGACATGGCACAAGGCTGGGTTGGCGGGACATGTGTTAATATGCCATATGATACAGCTACTTGGCTGGGAAAATATTATACATTCTTGATACTTCAATATGAATCCATGGAGGTCCTAGGCTTGGCCAACCCTGTACGTGGCAAACTTGAGATGGCATGTGTTTGGCCTTGGCAGCTTGTTGCCTGAACGACTCGTGGGCGCACCACAAGGAACTATATGCAGGCTAATGCTACACGTAAGACCGTGGAAGGCCACGTAAGACCGCAAGGAACTGTATGCAGGCTTACGTAGCACGTGGCACGTTTTTTTTTGTTATTGTTCCGGGATCAGGCTAGGCCACAGTTAGTAACCCCCAAGTAGTGCATGTTTGCAATGCGCCCCGGCACCGGTGGCAGGGACAATCCTGGAGGCAGCCCTTTATAGCTGACAAGGCCCCCTTCCTTGGAAGTGGCCACAGTATTTGGATGTGGGGAAGCCATCGTTAGTTGCCTGGATGAAGGTTGAGTGCTACTGATGAGTGCTGAATGAACGGGAACAGGGAATGCTGTGCTGGCTCACGCGGCATGTTCCTGGGGCAAGGCTAGCCATGCTTCCACAGCATTGAGCTGTGGGGATGCCAGGATGTCAGCTGCCATCCTACTAAGAGCCCTTAATTAGGGTGCCCAAAGGGTGCCCCTTATGTGAAGGGTGGTATGGTAGGATACCAGCATCCTATGGAGGCAGCTGACTTATTCAATGCAGAGTGGGCAAAGGGGGCAAATTGGCCTCGATAACAGGTCTTGTTCTTGACCACGGTTGCGCACTGTTCCAAATTCAACATGCCTCACACAATCCCAGCCCCCTGGATCGCCACCTCATCCAGGTCACCAAGCCGGACGGCAACTATGCGGCCAGCCTGTTCATCTCTTTTGGGGGCGTGTCATGTACCACCGACAGTGCAGAGTAAGTCCTGAGGACTTGGAGGTGCACTTCCGACTGTTGGCATACTGGCACCTGTGACCGGAAAATGCCACAAAACCTCAGTCAGTACAGCCCATATCACGCTCACACACGTGTGCTCAAACAAACATACAAACACGTACACACACACACAAACACACACACTCATGCACACACACACACACACACACTCATGCACACACACATACACGCGCGCACGCACACACCCTGCACATGCCAACAAATTTGCACATGTGGGCACGTGCGTACGTTTCAGTATGCGGGTAGTCTGTGCGCGCACACAAGAATCCAGCGCTTTGCGCTCGTGCTCTCTTTCAGGGCGCGTATGTCATCCAGGCCTAGTGGAGGAGAGAAGGATCCCAGCGGGAGCCATGCACGCAACTTGCGCAAGTGAGTGCGGTATCCAAAAGCTGAAGGCACTGGCAGCAGAAGATTGCGTTCTGGTTTGGGAGGTGTGCTTGGGCATCTCTGCTGGCAGCACGGCTGCGATCCTAATTGCTGAGGGAGCAAGTCTGCACTTTCTCCTCAATGAAAGTGGGTGTGGGCTTGAATCGATGTTCGCATGCATGTCTTGTTTGCTTGCTTGTCCCTGCATCCCTGTCCAGGAACGTCCATATTTGTGTGCATGAGTACAATGTGTGCTTGTTTGCCCTATTTTTGGGGTTTGCAGGAGCGTGAATGTTCGCCAGTCAGCTGCACCTGGGAGCCCCACCCACGCCGCCACAGATAAAGCAGCTGCCGGCAGCTCTACTAGTGCACAAGCTGCAGCATCACCTCCTAGCCCCTTGAACAACCATGCTGCTGGTGCGTCCTCGCGTTGCCTGTGTACTAGTGTGCCTGAGTGCGCCCAGCATGGCGTGCGCGCCAAGCACCGCGTGTGCGTCCAGCCTCACACGTGCATCCAGCAGCGCATGTGTGCCCAGCATCGTATGTTGCGTCAAGCACCATGTGTGCGCCCATCCTTTGAGTTTGTGCTTGTGCCTGTCTGTGCTGCCCTGCGTCGCGTGTGTGCCAGAGCCTTGTGCGCCCAGCACTGTGTGTGCGCCAGCGCCTTGTGCATCCAGCAGCGCATGTATGCCTAGCATCGTATGTTGCGTCAAGCACCACGTGTGCGCCCATCATTTGAGTTTGTGCTTGTGCCCGTCTGTGCTGCCCTGCGTCGCGTGTGTGCCAGAGCCTTGTGCGCCCTGCACTGAGTGTGTGCCAGTGCCTTGTGCATCCAGCAGCGCATGTATGCCTAGCATCGTATGTTGCGTCAAGCACCACGTGTGCGCCCATCATTTGAGTTTGTGCTTGTGTCTGCCTGTGCTGCCCTCCGTCACGTGTGTGCCGGTGCCGATGCAAATCCCTTCTTCCTCCTCTGGCCTAGGTGTTTCTTACACATAGATGCAACTTAAGACCAGGACAAGTCATGACGCAGTGCTCATTGCAGGAAGGGAACGAAGCGCTTTCACGTCTGATGTCCAAACCCAAATCCATGTGTGTGTGCATGCATGTTTGATGCCTGTCCTCCCCCCCATGAGTGTGAATGTATATGCGATGCCTGCCCTCCCCACTGGCAGGCCCCACCCACCACCACACCCGCACTGGCAGCGCCAGCAGCAACCTTGCCCCTCCCCCCCCCAACACTGCCAGCCCAGCACGCCCGCAGCATTCACAGCAGCAACCCAACACCTCAGGCGCCACGCCATCCCCATCACACGCCTACAACAACCAACAGCAGCACCCCCCGTACCCCAGCACGCACTCCCTAGCCCACAAGGAAGGGGGCCTTGCCAGCTACAAAGGACTGCCCCCGGAAGTGCCCCTGCCGCCGCTGCCGGGGCGCGCCGCCCATGAGCCTGCACACCCCAAGGGCGAAATGGTGGGTCACCCTCACCATCATGGATGAGGTTGAGTTGTGAGGGTCCAAACTTCCAACGGAAAGGCCACTTCCAAGGAAGGGGACCTTGTCAGCTATAAAGGGTTGCCTCCAAAATTGCCCCTGCCGCCGCTGCTGAGCGCACCGCCCGCGAGCCTGCACACCCCAAGGGCAAATTGTGGGTCACATGGGCATCTTGGTGCACATGTGTTGAGGTTTTGTGAGGGTGATGCGATTGAGTGAGGATGAGCAATACAGTTCTACACGTCCAACAGAGAGGCCCGTGATAGGTCCCAGAGCCTTTGGCAAACCCTGTGGTTTCAAAAATGCTACTTCGGCCCCCTTCATTGATGCAATGCGCAAGCCACTGTCCATGGTTTCCAAGCCAAGTATGGGTCGCTCAACAAATGTTCATCACAAAACCCAGGATTATTTGGTTGTGGCTATCGCCTGTGCAATGTTTGCTCCACATTCTCTTCCTGCACTGACAGCAAGCCCCGGTGGCTCACGGGGTCCTCATCAGGCTCCCCTCCCTCTTTGCAATGCCCCTGACAGGTGCGGGGCTAAATTGAGGTCTAGTGTCAGCCCCCTCCTGTAGTAGCTACTGAGAAGAAGGGAGCTTGATGAGGGAACCTGCAAAGCAGGCCAAGTGCATGGAGAGGCATGGAAAGCAGGAGGCAAGAGCATTGGATGGCAAGAGCATTGAATGGCAAGAGCAGTGGATGGCAACAGCATCGGGGAGGCAACAGCATCGGAGGGGCAAAAGCATCGGAGGGGCAAAAGCATTGGGTGGCAATAGCATTGGATGGTGAGAGCATCGAATGGCAAGGCTTATCCAAAATTGCACAGGAGTGCACAAGGATTGACCAGCTTTCTCACTCTTTACTATCACACCTGGTGTGCTTCGAACGGACACCGCTCTCACGGAGCTTGCTCCTTGTGCATCCCATCTCCTGGCCATGCAGGTGGCGAGCTTTCTAAGCGGCCTGAGCCGAAAGAAGCACAAGTACAAAAAGAAGGCTGAGCAGGTGAGGTGGACCATAGTGAGAAGAGGCGTAAGGGAAGAAGCCACAGAGGGTGCGCACAAACTGCTGGGAGTCGATGCAGTGTTGAGACAAACAAGCGTGAAGGCCAGCTCCATTTTCAGGAGGCAAACTTTGCACCTCTGAGCTTGTGAAATTGAGCAGTGAAGATGCAGCTAGCTCCCAACAGCATGGCTCCCCCAAATATGGGTTTTGCTACTTGTCAATGCCCCTTGTGCCAAAGGTTTGCCACGAATATGCCCAAAGGAGGAGGAGGGTGCAACAGGAAGGAAAAGGGTCCAACAAAATGCCAACGTTTTTCCTCTAGGAAGGGCAAGGATCCAACAATACGCCAGCGATCTCCCTTTAGGAAAGAAAAGGGTGTTTTTGCTTCTCCAACTATTAGGGCAGATGCATTGCTGTAAAAACCACCAAAAATTACAAGGGCGGTTAAATCGCTGCTCAGAGCGCCAAAGCAGTCCTATTTGATGGACGAAGGCGACCATCAGACCCATGAGCGTCATGAGCACTCAAGCACCTGCTTGTAAACGCCTGCCCATTGACGTCCTGAATGGATGGAAGGCTTTCGGTCTTAGATCTAGCATCCATAAATTACTTGCCTATGTCCCTTGTGAGTCCATTGCTCTCCAGATCCATAGAGTATTCGTCGCAGATCAGTACTATGCTTATCCATGCACTGTGCAGATCCATATCCATGCACTATGCGGATCCATAGAGCACTTGTCTCAGATTAGTACTATGCAGATCCATGCACTATGCAGATCCATAGAGCACTCGTCTCAGATCAGTATTATGCATACCCATTGCTCTGCAGTCCATGGAGCATTCGTCTCAGATCAGTACTATGTATATGTCTATGCTGACGCACACACACAATCATGCACGCGCACACTCACACACACACACACACACACACACACACACACACACTCATGCACTTGTCACACATGACCAGGATATGGGGCGCAATCCATCACTCATGTTTGTGCCCTGAAGCCAAGAAATGTGATTGCTTGCACCGCTGCTACACACTTGCATGCCCTGTTATTGATGCATGTTGACGGGGCATGTCAGGCTTGCCCTCGCGCTTACCCTCTGCAGCCGAAGGCCTCGCATGCCCTGTTTTTGATGCATGTCCTCTGGAGCCAAAGGCCTTGCATCCACTTTGTATCGATGCCTGTGGACAGGACATGCTGGGCTCGCCCTCGCGCTCGTCCTCTGGAGCCAGAGGCCTTGCATGCCCTGCTATTAATGCATGTCCTCTGGAGCCAAAGGCCTTGCATGCCCTGCTATTGATGCATGTCCTCTGGAGCCAAAGGCCTTGCATGCCCTGCTATTGATGCATGTCCTCTGGAGCCAAAGGCCTCGCATGCCCTGCTATTGATGCATGTCCTCTGGAGCCAAAGGCCTTGCATCCACTTTTATTGATGCATGTGGACAGGACATGCTGGGCTCGCCCTCGCGCTCATCCTCTGGAGCCAGAGGCCTTGCATGCCCTGCTATTGATGCATGTCCTCTGGAGCCAAAAGCCTTGCATCCACTTTTGTTGATGCATGTGGACAGGACATGCTAGGCTCGCCCTCGCGCTCATCCTCTGGAGCCAGAGGCCTGGGGGACCGTATTGAGCACAAGTTCAGCAAGTTTGGGGAGTCCATGCGGGACGGCATGGGGCTGGTGCGTATCCAAGAGGCCGAGTAGTTGTCAATTATTTTGGCAAAAGCCCAACACGTTTGGGGAGTCCCTGGGGACAAGATGGGGCTCGTAAGTTTTCAAGAGCATCAGTACTTCTCAAGTAGTTTGACCGAAGGTCCAACAAGTTCAGGGAGTACGTGAGGAATGGCATGGGGCTGATGCACGTGCATAGATGAGGAAGAATGGGACTGTATGTGTGCTTGTTTGCATGTGTACATGCCTGGGTCAGGGACCAAAGGGGCTGGTGCATGTGCCATGCCCTGTCTTTTGCTGCACAAGACGGGCAAGCTGCTTGCTTTGCTCCTATTTTGCCTGCCTTGATTTTTTTTTGTCTGCCTGAGGAAAGGCGTGTGAATAGTCTGTTGCGCTTGCTCTGTTGCATTTGCTCGCTGTTCTTGGCTTGCTGCTGCAAACTATGGCCATACGTGCGCTCAATCCAATCGGAATTTTGATTCAGATGGCGTGAAAGACCATGCAGACTCGCCCAACTCTACTGCCCCAGAGCTGCATGGTTGCATGCATTGAAAAGTTTTTTGGGAGCCGACTCGATAGCACTCCTGTGCTGTGTCTCGTGTGTATCATCAAAAGAGCATGTGTATTATTTAAAGAGCATTAGGCTGCTCGTTATACGAGCAAAGCTCTCTTCAAGGCACCCTGTGTGTGTTTTTGTATTTTGCTGATCTAGAACATCCCACAGGGCAGCAGAGGGGCGTCATTTTTTGTACAAATTGTTGCTGTGTGCCTTGTGTGTGGTTGCCTTTTCAGGGCTTTATTCAGCTGCATGCTTGATATATGACTCACGTCTCAGCCTATGAAACTGCAGTTGCTCTAGGAGTAGTGGTCAAGGGTGAGCTGTCTGCATGGGTCAAGATGAGAGAGATTGTTTTGTTGCCACCTGTCATGTGTGCTGCAGTCCACTGCTTCCCTGTTAACGCGGCTGCAGGGCCGCAAGGGAGAGCTGTCTGATGGGGCTAAAATGGAAACGCAGCTTGCTGCAACCTGTCATGTGTGCTACTGTGCACTGTTTTTTTCCACGCGGCTGCAGGGCAGCAAGGGCAAGCTGTCAAAAGGGGTCAAGATGCATGCACAATTTGTTGTGACCCGTCATGTGTGCTGCAGTCCGCTGCTTCCCTTTCACGCGGCAGCAGGGCAGCAAGGGCAAGCTGTCCAAAGGGGCCATGATGTATGCACAATTTGTTGCGAATCGTCATGTGTGCTGCAGTCCACTGCTTCCCTGTTCACGCGGCTGCAGGGCAGCAAGGGCAAGCTGTCCAAAGGGGGCAAGATGTATGCACAATTTGTTGCGACTCATCATGTGTGCTGCAGTCCACTGCTTCCCTGTTCACGCGGCTGCAGGGCAGCAAGGGCAAGCTGTCTGAAGGGGCCAAGATGCATGCACAATTTGCTGCAACCTGTCATGTGTGCTACTGTGCACTGTTTTTTTCCACGTGGCTGCAGGGCAGCAAGGGCAAGCTGTCAAAGCTTGGCAAGCTGATTGCCATCAAGGCACCTAAGAGCAGCCACCACAGGGAGGACAGCAAGTTTGCTGACGACATCCCCAGCAAGTACTTCCATGTCGATGAGAGGTGAGCATGCTTGAAGGAAGAGCAGCCACCACAGGGAGGACAGCAAGTTTGCTGACGACATCCCCGGCAAGTAGCTCCATGTTGATGAGAGGCAAGCGTGTCCAAAGAGCTGCTTGTGAGCCCCAGGTTGTCTGACAATGGGGCTGGCGGCTCAGTGCTCTAGCACTGTTGCTTCCTGGTCCGTGGGTGTTCCTTTTGCAGTTTATATGTGAAAATGGATTGGAGTTGAGGGTGAAAAGGTAAAAGGTTAAGGATGTCCCACTGAATTCCAGTAGAGGCGGAGGGCGACCACCGCTGAGGACAGGAAGTGAGGAGTGGTGCCGCCAGGAACAATGCAGGGCATCAAAAGGAGCACGCCTGCCTGCCTGACCTCCCCTGGGGTCAGACTGGGGGATGGAAAGCGCCCCGCTCTGTGGTGCTCTTCATATGGCAGCCTCTCATACTTACAGAACCAGAAGAAGAGGATTCATGGCAGCCTCTCATACTTACAGAGTCATTCAGCATGCATGGCATCTCTTTCTTGCATTTTGTCCACCCTCCTGCATCCAGATCGCTCAGCAAGCATTTTGTGACCCAGTATGATGCCAGCACATTGCGCTGTAAACAAGCACGTTTTGGTGTGTCTTGTACACGCAGCAAAGGAAAGATGTTTGGAAGACGTAGGCTGCAGAAACAGTCTGTTGCGTCAACTTAAGAGGAGGAGACATCATTGTGGCAACGCTTTTCATGCCCTGAAAACAATTATGCCTCTGCCAGACAAGACGCATGCAGTGCCAAACTGGCAAGCTTTTGCAACTAGGAGTTGAAATTTGGTCCTTGCGCCAAGTGTCAAGCTCCCTACTGTGACACGAGTTACCATGGCGCGCCATGCGTTGTACCACTAGGTTGCCTGATGCTAGAATGGTGCTGCACGCCAAGCGTTGCATCACTTGGTGCATGATGCAATACACTACAATGGTACTGCACGCCAAGTATCAAACCACTCGGTTGCATGATTTAATGTGCTAGAATGGTGCTGCACGCCAAGCGTTGCATCACTAGGTTGCATGATGCAATACGCTACAATGGTACTGCACGCCAAGTATCAAACCACACGGTTGCATGATTTAATGTGCTAGAATGGTGCTGCACGCCAAGCGTTGCATAACCTGGTTGCATGACGCAAATTGCATCAGATACTATTGCACGCCAAGCTTTGGCTGCATCACTCGGTTGCATGTTGCGATGTGCAGGAAGGTCTGCTCTCTGGGAGGCAACACTGCGCACAGGTACCCCCAATCTTGCGCAGCGCACACAGAGAACTTGGCCGAGCATGCCTCCAATTCTGGGCATGGGTGCTTGTGGTTTTGCTGATGACACACATGCCCCAAGCTTCAGCATGTCTGCATTTGGCACCGGCTTATGTCAGACCTTCTGATGGTGCATGTGCGTGCGGTGCATGCTGCGGATCCGAAGGATCTGGAGGTGCAGTTGACGCGCAAAGACCTTATGATGGCACGTGTGTATAAACACCCTAGTAATAGAGCATGTGTGTGTGTGCACTGCATGATGCAGATCAGAAGGGTCTGGAGACGTTGACGTGCCTGGCCACCCCCATCAACCTCATCGTGCTGTGAAGGTATGCTCGCTGTGTCACAGTGATGAACTTCAGACGTTTGTCATAGGCGCTCTAAATTACTGTGAGGTGTGCTCGCTGTGTCACAGTGATGAACTTCAGACGTTTGTCATAGGCGCTCTAAATTACTGTGAGGTGTGCTCGCTGTGTCACAGTGATGAACTTTAGACGTTCCTCATAGGCGCTCTAAATTACTGTGAGGTGTGCTCGCTGTGTCACAGTGATGAACTGTACATGCGCCTGGAAGGTATTCTAACTAAGGTGTGTGGGCTTGTCTCAGAATAAAATTGTTTGACAGCTCAGTGTTTAGTTTTGCATGTGTGTGTGCATGTGCGCGCAAGCAGCTGTATGCTTGCCCCAGATGCTACGTACACAAAGAATAATGCCCTGGGATCAGACCTACTCTGGCAGCTTGAGCATTATGTGTGATGTGCCATGACACAAAATCAACTTGGCAACCACTTGCTTGGGGAAACTGACACATTGAAAACATGGTGTCCATGTGTCAGAGCCACTCTCAGGCAGCATCTGCGTTATGTGTGATGTGCAATAACACAATAATCACTCATTTAAAATTGCTGTTTAAGTGCTACCAAAATGGAAAAACTGTGCACCTGGACACATGAAGACAACAGTTGTGGAATATTTCTGGAGGATGCTAACAAGGCTTCCACAAGGCCTGCCTTTTCAGATGTTTCCAGTGCATGCCTATAGTACATAAAGCATTTTCATCCATTGCTGGTGCTGAATGATAGCCTTCTTGAACATCCGTGTCTCAAGCTCGCCAACGAGGGTGGACGTGCCTGATAAGCTGCGAGTTGAGCAAAGCTCCATGGTGCAATGTCCCTGTCGGGTGTATCACCAGAGCATCAAATTAGCTTCTGAGTGCATTTGGCGAAGCCCCAGTCATGGAGCGCAAGCCCCTAGGTTTGCCTGTTTCCTGGTAGAGTTGACACCTGCAGCCCTGGCTCACCCAGCGCACCCCCCGCTTGAAACTTTGGCTGACCTCCCAAACAAAAGATATGCTTAGCCCTGCAGCGTCAGGTGGCCGTAGGAGGCAGTGGCTGGTGCTGTAGGAACGTTTGCGACGAGTTTGCAGGCAGTTTGGGGCCTGAGCCAGCCAGCCCACCATCCACCCTGAAACTTGACGTGCTTGCCAAGCATTTGTTACTGGGGCTGCCAAGTTTGGGTGACCTGGGGTGCAGCGGGCATGATTCAGGGAGCAAAGATTCCAGACGACACAAACTCCATCAGCATGTTTTTTGTGGATGCCCTGGTTGGATCCAGGGTCTGGGGGTTTTCGCTTTGTGATATACTGAGGCATGGGCATGATCCAAGGCCATCGAATTTTGAACATATTCTATCGTCCGCATTATTTGTTTTTTACCTGGCTTGAAAGGTCGCTCCCAAACTTTATCATAAAAGGTGCAGGAAGGAACCATGCCACAGTACTTGCCAGTCAGCCTTCTTCAGAATAATTCAGAAGTCTTCACCGAAAGGTTCTTTGCATTGTACCTTCCATGGCCAGCTCTCCTGAGCATTGCATCGTTGCAGCATTACTGCAGTCCTAAAAGAGGCTACTCTGTACAACAGACCATTGCTGTCCATGCCTCTGTATTCAATGCAGGGCACCGACATGTTTGAGAGCTTCTCATGCCTGTCTCCAATGCAGGACTTGGAAATGTATGAGAACTGCTCATGCCTGTCTTCGATGCAGGACCTTGACATGTATGAGAACTCCCCATGCCTGTCTGCAATGCAGGACCCAGACATGTTTGAGAACTCCCCATGCCTGTCTGCAATGCAGGACCCAGACATGTATGAGAACTCCCCATGCCTGTCTGCAATGCAGGACCCAGACATGTTTGAGAACTCCCCATGCCTGTCTGCAATGCAGGACCCAGACATGTTTGAGAACTCCCCATGCCTGTCTGCAATGCAGGATCCAGACATGTTTGAGAACTTCCTCTCCGCCTCTGCTGCTGCAGCATACCAGCCACCTGAGGAGGAGTCTATCCAGGTGGGCTCCTGCGCATTTTCCCCCTTCTCTTTGTCTACTCCCAGCTCTCCGTTTTTCGCTCAAATGAGCTGCACCACCTTCTGTCCGCCTTCTGGTCTATGTGCACGCCACTCTGAGCTGCATCTGTGTGCACGCCACTCTGAGCTGCATCTGTGTGCACGCCACTCTGAGCTGCATCTGTGTGCACGCCACTCTGAGCTGCATCTGTGTGCACGCCACTCTGAGCTGCATCTGTGTGCACGCCACTCTGAGCTGCATCTGTGTGCACGCCACTCTGAGCTGCATCTGTGTGCACGCCACTCTGAGCTGCATCTGTGTGCACGCCACTCTGAGCTGCATCTGTGTGCACGCCACTGAGCTGCATCTGTGTGCACGCCACTCTGAGCTGCATCTGTGTGCACGCTACTCTGAGCTGCATCTGTGTGCACGCCACTCTGAGCTGCATCTGTGTGCACGCCACTGAGCTGCATCTGTGTGCACGCCACTCTGAGCTGCATCTGTGTGCACGCCACTCTGAGCTGCATCTGTGTGCACGCCACTCTGAGCTGCATCTGTGTGCACGCCACTCTGAGCTGCATCTGTGTGCGCGCCACTCTGAGCTGCATCTGTGTGCACGCCACTCTGAGCTGCATCTATGTACGCGTCAGTCTGAACTGCATCTGTGTGCACGCCAGTCTGAGCCGCATCTATGTGCACATCAGTCTGAGCTACGTATTTGTACACGTCAGTCTGTGCTGCATATGATTGCATGCCAGCCTGTGCTGGGTCTGTGTGGACATCAGTCTGAGCTGGGTCTGTGTGCAGGTCAGTCTGAGCTGCACCTGTGTGCATGCCAGCCGGTTTCTGTACCTGCAAGCACACTGTTCTGTGCTGCAAAGATGTCTTTTATTTCCTTTGTGTGCAAGTCATGCAGTCTGTGTGCACGCAAGGTTTGTGCACACAAGCCTGGGTGCGTAAGCCTGTGAAAGTTTACGGGTTACAGGAAGGCCTCCAGTCTGAACGAGGCGTGTGAAGCACCAGTCTGTGCTTCTCAATTTGTATTACATCGCTTTGTTTGCATGCCAGTTTGCACATGCACGCCAACCCGTGCGCGCCCCAAAATGTTCTACGCTTTTGTGCGCATGTCAATATGTTCTGTACTCTGTACATGCCGGTCTGTGCTCCATCTTCATGCATGCCAGCTGGTGTGTATGTCCGACATGCTCTGTACCCGAGTGCACGCTGTCTGTCCTACCAGTGTGCACACACCAGTCTGAGTGTACGCAAATCTGGCAGGTATGCTCTAACTGTGCAGTGCATTCCTCATGCCTCTGTAGCGTAACAGCTGTACAAAACAGAGCAGCAAAGCATGATGTGGTGACGTGCTCTCCCTGCAGACCACACCCACGCACGCATGGCTCTGCCTTCTTGTCATGCTCATAATTTAACCCTGTCATTTACTTTGCACCAACAGGATGCTAATCAACAGCCGTCAGGCTGGGGGATACGATGATGCATTCCTGGATGCATTCCTGGATGCTGTCTGACAATTCAAAGTGGGGATCCTGAGATGTTGAATCCCTCAGACCCACCCACCATTACCCCCCCACACACCAATCTGACCCATGAATACACAAATTGATAGCTCTTAGATCTTTAAAGTGTTACGGTTCATACAATGATATCCCGACCAAAAAAATCATGCTTTTTGTGTGCTCCTGTTTGACGCATAAATTCATGCATAGCTGTGGTTAAAGCATGCCACCGCTGTTGCAATTGGCATGCACGCCCATGGGAATCGACAAAATATATCTCAAATGAACTTAGGAGCCGCGACGCCCCGCTCCTTCACAGCTTCACAAGAACGAGCCTGCTCAAAGCAGGCTCCATACCTGCACACACCCTGGCACACCTGCACACACCCGGCACAGCTTTACAGGATGGAGCCATCAAGCAGGCTTTATACCTGCACATACCCTGGCACACCTGCACACACTTGGCACAGCTTCACAAGAAGGAGCCTGCTCAAAGCAGGCTCCATACCTGCACACACCCTGGCACACGCCAGTGTGCCTCCTTCCTCTGGAATGTTATTGTTTTCCTGTTGCCCCACAGGGCTGCGCATTCTGAATCCTGTAATGTCTGCTGCCCAACAGCACTCCCCATTTGGGATCCTGTGCTCATGCTGCCCCAAAGCACACTTCTTTGGCTGCTGTCTTTGTGCTGCCCAACAGGACTCCCCATTTGGGATCCTGTGCTCATGCTGCCCCAAAGCACACTTCTTTGGCTGCTGCCTTTGTGCTGCCCAACAGGACTCCCCATTTGAAATCCTGTGCTCATGCTGCCCCAAAGCACACTTCTTTGGCTGCTGCCTTTGTGCTGCCCAACAGGACTCCCCGGGAAACCGGGATGCACCCCAGCGACCGCCCAGCAATGCTCACACTAGGCCCCACCACCATCGCTCAGTCAGTGAGCAGCAGCAGCACCAGCACCAGCACCAGCAGGCACACGTAGACAGAGCAGGCGGTAGCCACCCACCCTCCCGCACGCCCTCTGATTCGCCGCAAGTGTTGGGGGACTCGGATGAAGGTGGCATGCCAGGTGCGCGCGTAGGTACGTGCTCTCTGATGGGCCCAGGTGCACAAATATGCGCGAGTATTTGCTGTCTGATTGACTCACCCAGGTGCGCAATTCAATTGACCCATGTGTGCGAGGAGGCATGTGCTGTCTGGTTGACCCAGGTGCGCACGTGTGTGCAAGCATTTGCTGTCTAATTGATTCAGGTGCGCAATTGATTTTCCAATGTGTGCGAGTGGGCATGTGCTGTCTGATTGACCTAGGTGTGCTGTCTGATTGACAGCTCTTGAGCGTCAGAGCAAGAAGTGTGGGGGCGCCTGGACCAGTGCTGTGCGTGAACTCTATGAGCAGGTTTGTGTTGATTGGACAAACTTGTTGCCTGCATGCGGACCAGGGCAGGGCGTGAAGTGTTTGAGCATGTGAAGGGAAGAAACGAAAAGAAAAGTCTATGCCAGCCAGGAGGCTGCGTGCATTGAGGAGAGGCTCCCTAACTTGCAAGCTAGTGAGCATGTCGGTTTTGATTGATCTCTTTGATTTGAGCATGCAGACCAGGGCACTGTGCCAGCTTTGTCAGTAGGTCAATGTCGCTCGACCACTGATGTTGGTGTCATGCAGATAAGGGCAGTGTGCCAGGTGTGTGAGCAGTGAGCAGTTCAATGTTGAGGGACAAATCATGGTGATGGGCCCTGTAGACCGGGGCAGTGTGCCAGCTTTGTCAGGAGTTTTATCCCGATTGACCACTCTTGTTGTCATTATGCAGAGTTTTAGGACAGTGTCCAGGTGTGTAAGTAAGCCTGTGTCGATTGCCCACACACGTCAGGTGGATGTGAAGCAAGTCAGCATGGCAGTTGCATGCAATGAGTTAGAAAACTCACCCCTGCACACGCATGAGGTGCGCTGCACTTACTTGAACCCCATGCACGTCCCCTCGCACACTCAACCTCTACACACACACACACACACGCACACACATACATTTTTAAGTATGCACCTCCGTGGGGCTTGTGGGAAGTGTATGAAGGCTTCAGCAGGCTGTGCAACTATTTCTGTCACTTGACCTTTCCCTGCATCACCAAAAACACACTTCTGATGCACTCATGCACCCATGCATGCATGCTGCTCTTGATGTTACACAGAGCAGCAGCGGTAGCAGCAGCAACAGGCTCCAATGGCCCCGATGTCTCCAAGCGCCATTCAACAATCGACTGTTGTTCAGTTGACCCATGTGCTTGTGCTTGTGTTTTCTCACATGTGCTCACTTCTCACTTGCTTGTGCTAGTGTGATCTTACTCACATGTGCTCGTTACTCGCTTGCGCATGTGACCTTGACTCACACGTGCTTGCGCTTGTATGATCTCACATGTGCTTGCCTCTCAATTGAGCTCGTGTGATCTTACTCACATGTGCTTGCGCTTGTAGGATCTCACATCGCTGCTCATGACTCGCTTGCTCATGACTCGCTTGTGCATGTGCCACCTTGACTCACATGCTCCTCTGTTTTCCTGTGTGCTGTGCAGATCAGCAGCGGCAGCACACCTCCCATGCCCCCAACCTCCCTGTGCGCCCACAGAGAAAGCAGCAGTCCAAGGCTGAGCGCAAGGCAGAAGAGGGCATGAGTGTGGCGTTTGAGGTCAGTGCAACGCACATGACCATAGCCTGCTACATGCACGCTGGGATGGCGTCGGCATTCTGTGTTGCCAACTAAGCATGCATCCATGCGCTGCTTTGGTGTGAGCTTTGGTGCAAACAGGTTTGCACCCATAAAAATGCAATAATCCTTTTTGCCCTTCCTGATCTTTTTTGTTTTTTTTTTTTTTACACGCAAAAGCCCGCAGGCTTCTGTTGCCGGTGTTTGCGCACCTGTATGTTTCACAAAAGTGGGATCACACCCCTGCTCTGTGTCATGCTGTCATACTGTGTCACTACTCATAATGGCTCTCCATTTCCCTCCGAAAGTAGGACATGAGCAGAGTTCCAACTCGTGTCAACTCGAGGTGTATACCCTTTGTGCCTGTGGTTGTTGTGCAGAGGCTTGGAAGCATGTGCATACACCTGTATGAGCCCAGTGCAAATGAATGGATGCATTTGCATCTGCAGAATTTCAAGACGCGAAGCACATCATTGTCAAAGTAAGAAAAAAAGCATTGAAACTCGAAGGCATTGAACATGATGTGCGATGTACTTATCCGCTGGCTGGTATTAAGGGTGTTCGGGTATATTGTGCAGAGGAGAACAAGGGTTTTAATTTCAAAACACCCACATACACACACAGGAATTTGAAGACCAGCCTGCGCGGAACGGAGTGTACTGCCAATTACTGGGCGAGCAGGTGGAGGTACTTGGGGAGAAGGGCACCAAGGTGAGTGTTTGAGCAGTGTGCGTGCAGTGTATCAGCATTTAGATTGTAGTGTAAGGCTTTGGATCAACGTCGATGTGCCATGCACTTACTGTGCATCTGGGTGCTTTCTGTACTCTCTGTGCATTTCTGTGCGCGTGGGTGCATTCTATTGCCACTGCCAAGTGACCCTAGATGGGTCACTCTGTATGCTTGAGAAAAACATCATCCAAAAGGAGCGCGCACATTCTTCCAGTGCTCTTGCCGGCCTCCTCCCGTGCTTTGCTGCCAGCAAGGACCTCTGCTTGCCTGAGAGGCCTGTAGTGTGAGTGCGTGCAGGCTTGCAAGGAGTGCTCGTGAGTGCACTGCTGTGGAGCGCAAGTGGGTGCCTGTTAAATCACTGCTTCCATGGTGGCGAATAATTGCTTTCAGTGCTCCTGAAACTGAACAGTTGTCTACCGAGTGATGTACTGGTTGTAGGGGAAGGCCGTCCCACGCCTCCTTGGTTAAATGTTTCCAGTTATACAGTACCGTGCTCTTTGCATTAATGTATCCAGTTATGCAGTACTGTGCTGTTTACATTGAAGTATCCAGCCATCCGATACTGTGCTGTTCATATTGATGTATCCGGTCATCCGACACTGTGCTGTGTATATTGATGTATCCAGTCATCCAATACTGTGCTGTTTATATTGACGTACTCAGTCATCCAATGCTGTGCTGTTTATAATGATATGGAGGTGACTCACCATGATGGCTTTGCAGCTCGAGTGCCTCTTTACCTATCAATGTTTCTCTTCTGCATTGATATTATGTGTGCATGTTGTTGTGCTGTCAGGTGCCCGACATTAACGTTAAGGAGCTGATGACCGAATTTGAGGTTGTGGCCAACACCCTGCAGCAACTGTAGATGTTTTATGCATGGCGTTGTGCTGTCAGGTGCCTGACATCAATGTCAAGGAGCTAATGATCGAGATTGAGCTCGTGGCAAATACGCTGCTGGAGTGGACACCGGCGGAGGGATGGAAGGTTGGTGAGGTGGACCTAGCTTTTATCCCTCTTGCACAGGCTCAATTGCTCCTGTTAAAATGTATTGGGGGCTTATTTGCACCAATGTTCGGGGTTGAGTGCCAAGAAAGGACTGATTGCAAGGTGCAAGTGCAGTCGTGCAGCTCCTTGTGTGTAGTCTGTGCAAAAACAACTTCAGCTGTGCACGCAAGCACACACACGCACGCGCGCATGTACACACACACACACACAGACATGTACATGTATGCATATGTCAAGCACACATGAAAAAGTGCACACGTGCATTTCTTATTAAACACGTTGCCCCTCAGGAGGGGCGGCCTGTGAGCTTGAAGGTGCTGCAGCTAGAGCACAAGATGCGGGGCAGCCTCATGAACCTGCCACAGTCTGCCATCAAGTGAGTGCGTGCAGCTGCTAGCTTGCTTTCTAGCTCAGCAAGTGCCATTAGCTGTTAGCTTGCCACAATCTGCCATCGAGTGAGTACGTGCAGCTGCTAGCTTGCCATCTAGCTCAGCAAGTGCCATCAGCTGCTTGCCTGCCACAGTCTGCCATCAAGTGCGTGTGTGCATCTGCTTGCTTGCCATCAGCTGCATCTGCTAGCTTGCCACAGCCTGCCATCGAGTGAGTGCGTGCAGCTGCTAGCTATGCAAGCAACCAAGCTCCGCTCTTGTGATGCAAGGACTGATGAGGATCCTCTGCCTGCGGGATGAGAGAGATGAAGCATGTACGGAATCAGATGAGGATCCTCTGCCATCTGCTGGGGCATGAGCTTGCGCGCGCACGGCATTTTGAGCAGTTCCCTAGATTCCATGAATTGGCGAATGTGTTTTGGCGCTGTGCAAGGATGCACCTGCACACCGTATGCACTGGCTTTGTAATGTAAAACAGATGTATCTGGAAAAAGGGACTGCTTTTCATACTCCATTACGCCAATGCTGAGTGTTTTTGCACACATAGTACACAAGGGCCTGCTAAATCTCTGCGTGTGCCCGGCGCTCAGGCAAATTCTTTCAGGTTTTGGGCATTGAATGCTCAGGCAAAGCCATTGAATGCTTGAAGCAGATTCCATGGAGTGCTTGGGCAAATGTGCTTGTGCAAATAGTGCTCTGGCAGATTCCATGGAGTGCTTGGCCTAAGCTATGAAGTGCTCTGGCAGGCTCCATGGAGTGCTTGGGCAAAGCTATGAAGTGCTCAGGCAGAGTCCATGGAGTGCTTGGGCAAAGCTATGAAGTGCTCAGGCAGAGTCCATGGAGCGCTCGAGCGAAGCTATGAAGTGCTCAGGCAGAGTCCATGGAGCGCTCGAGCGAAGCTATGAAGTGCTCAGGCAGAGTCCATGGAGCGCTCGAGCGAAGCTATGAAGTGCTCAGGCAGAGTCCATGGAGCGCTCGAGCGAAGCTAAGATGCTTTCAGGGGAAACCTTTGATTGGCTGCCCTAGAGGCCTCGGCGCACCCACAGAGTCTCTGGGGTGCTTTTTACATCACACATACACACACGCACACACATGCGCGCACACACACACATACACACACACATACACACACACACGTACACACACGCGCGCGCGCAGGGTGCTTTCCACAGTTGTGCCTGCAAAGTGGCAACATGCGCCTTATTCCGCTGTCACACTATTACTCTTCGTCTTCCAAGCATTTTTTTTGCAGGGGCCTGCTCCATCTGCCCTCCTACCTTGGCAAGGCCATCATGGCATTCCTTTTGTCCTCTTTCCACTGTCACACTGCTGCCCTTCATCTTCCAACCTCTTTGGTGTGCAGGGGCCTCATCCATCTGTTCCTGCCCTCCTACTTGGGCAAGGCCATTGTGGCGTCTCTCCCCCCGGAGCTTGGCCAGTACGTGGTGGAAGCCAACGAGGACGTGCATGTGAGTCTTTCTGGATGTGGTTTTTGTGTTCGCTGGTACATGTTGTCATTATCTGTGCAAGCATCATCAGTTCTCGGTGAGAGCCGACAAGGATGTGTATGTAAGTCTCTGTGGTGCTTCCTCTATTTCGACTTTAGTTTTACATCAAGCGCAAGAGATCTGAAGCTCATCCCCAGTTTGTGTCGGGACTTTGGAGTATCACAGTAGCACGTGCGGTGAGGCATAACTCCCTTGGGCCTTGTCAGAACCGATCATTTAGCGTCATACAGAGTTGTTCAGTATGACCAAAAGAAATCGCTCTGCACTATTCTTGACTGAATGTGCGCTTCTGCCCTGTCCTTCCCACTCCATTTGCTTTTTTCTAATTTTTCATGTCAGCTGGAAACAAAGTCCCTTGTGCATGGCCCAAAGCGCAAGCTGCAATCTGGCATATCGCTGATCCTTTTCCCTTTTACTCACACAATCTAGCTGCATGTCACCTGTGCCAGCTTTTGTTCTGGTGCACTCACTCAATCTAGCTGCATGTCACTTTATGCCAGCTTCTATTGTCATGTGCAATCTAGCTGCGTGTTCCTCTGTGCCAGCTTTTGTTGTCGTGCGCAATCAAACCGCATGTCACTCTGTGCCAGCTTCTGTTGTAGTGCACAATTAAGCTGCATGTCGCTCTGTGCCGTTGTGCCTGCAACCAAGTGGAGAGCTGCGCCTTTTGGGGCAAGGCCCTTTCCTTTTTGGTGTGCTCTTGTCATCATGTACTTACTCAACTGCCTCTTTTTCTGTGCCCACCCAGCTGAGTGGAGAGCTGCGCCTCTTTGGGCAAGCACTGGGAACGTACATGGCAGACGTGATACCTCCGGTGAGCCTTTTGCTGCCGCCCCATTCGTGTTTTTTTGGCCTTGCATGCTCTTTCCATTCAACGTTCCGAGCAGGGGCTGAGAGGATGCAGCCAGGAATGGGCCTTGCTCCTTATCTCATGGCACTGTGTGATTAGGAACACTTTAATATTGGTATGGATTTTTGTGGTGGCACTGTGTAAGTAGGAGCTCTTTTGATCACGGTATGGACTTTCATGGGGACCGTTTAGATAGGAGCCATGTAACAATGAGACTGAGAATCCTCGCACTTGTGCATGATATGATGACATTAATTTCCTGCACTTGTGGCATTATTTGAAGCAGGAATCACCCATGTTTTCATCGCATTGACTTGCTGTGGCATGGTGAGATTTCAAGACTTCACCCTTAGGGCATCCTGAACCCGGTTTGCATTGGAATTGCTCCCTATATACGGGCTCTTTTCGAGGTTTTAACATGTGATGCAACAAAAGTGGTGATAGTGGGTGGCTCGGCTTAAAAACTCCTGGATGAGAACTTCTGGGGAGACAGTGCAATACCCCTTGATTTTTTAACAACGCCTCTGAGGACGTTGCTGTCGCTCGCTTGCAGATGGTGAATGAGGCGCTGTCCAAGAAGAAGCAGCAACAACAGCAGCAGGCGGCCGCTCGATCAAGGGGTCTGCTGGGCTTGAGTGAGCCACAGGCGCAGGTGACTGTGTAGCATAGACTTATTGCAATGGCAAGCTCAAGGGCTTAACAAGCTCCTGGAAGGGCCAAACACCTACCTACCTAGGTATAGGTATTAAGCTGTGTGGCTTGGATGAGCAGCAGGCGCAGGTGTGACTGTGTAGCATGGCAATTTCATGCAGTGGCAAGCTCAAGGGCTTAACAAACTCCTGGAAGGGCCATACACCTACCTACCTAGGTAAAGGTATTAAGCTGTGTGGCTTGGGCGGGCAGCAGGCGTAGGTAACTGTGTACAACGAGGCAATGCTATGTGGTCGCAAGTTTAAGATCTTTTAGCTTAAAGTCCCAGGATGGGCAGGCTGAGTTAAGTTGCAGGCTGGTGGCCATTAAGCGTGGCAATGTCATGTGGTTACAATGGCGTTTTTAAGCTCATGTTTAAACATTCACTAGTGAGCTAGGGCTTAAGGATAAGGCTTAAACACGGGCATTGGTGTTACCCCTTACCACGGAGATGTGTTCTAATAGGTTTTGTGCATGATCAATATCGTTGCAGATGTGCATGCTTTGCAATGCCGCTATTACCCAGCTCCAAGTCAAGCATGCACGGCGTGCTCTGCACAGCCACAAGCCATGGGCAAGGTCCTCCACGTCCTTTCAGACTTTGAATCAGAATCAGCATCTTGCTCATGCTGTGTTCTGCCTACCGGCCGTGCACGTAATCTTCAGCCATGCATTGCGCACAACCTTTGCACCGTCTGCAGGCCGTGCACAAGATCTTCGGCGTCCTGCCCATTACATCCATGTCTGGAACCTTCACACAATCTTCAGCCATGCATAAGCGCACCACCATTGTGCACCGTCCGCAGGCTGTGCACAAGATCTTCAGCGTCCTGTCTTCCCTCATCCCCAACACCGGCATGGTTAGCTCTAACAAAGAGAACAAAAGCGCACCAGTGGGCGGCGTCGCTTCCATTTGTCAGATGTGCCGCTTCTACCTCACATATAGCACAAGCCGCTACTGGTCTCCGCTGTGCGCAATGTGGAATAGGGCATTCCAGGTAAGGTTGGGGATGGGGGGCCAAAGGTGGCTGTCACTTGAAGATGGTGGACAGCGTTCTTTACGGTTTCAGGGCTCCGGGAGCAGTGAGGGGCACAATGGACGCTTTGCTATGAGGTTGATGGCCCTGGAGCGGATCATGTATGAGCGTCAGTGCGTGTATTTCCACCCAGTCTTGTCGGCAGCTACACATGCACCTGTGGTAGTGAAAGCGCAACGCAGGAACCATCTTGAAGCGACACATGCAACTGTGGTAGTGGAAGCGCAACACAAAGATGCTCCCTGCCTTGGCGGGGGGATTAAATGCACCAGCACCATGGATGATTGCAAATGGTCATGTGTGGTGTCACACATTGAGTCGTGGTAGAGATGCAGAAAAGTGAAAAGGGCAGGAAAGGGCAGAAGAAGCCCATGGAGGGAGAGATGCAAAAAAAGGGCAGAAAAGGGCAGAAAAAGCGCATGATGGGAGGGAGAGATGCAGAAGGGCTGGGAAGGGCAGAAGAAGCCCATGGTGGGAGGGAGAGATGCAAAAGGGCAGAAAAGGGCAGAAAAAGCGCATGATGGGAGGGTTTGGTGGAGGCCGTTTGTGGCAGTGGTTGACTGCATGGTATTTAGTAAGAGCCAGGCCAACGCAAGAAGGGAAAGGGGCTGCGTGTGGCCAGCATTTGAGCAAGCTGGTGCACCAATGTCAGCTGAGGAAAGCTCCATGCTCAGGGCAAATTAGGCATTGAGGGCTTCACAAGACAGTTTGCAAGCAAGCGTGTGTGTGTGTGTTTGCTAAGGGCTGTGGTAATCTCCATTGATTCTTTGCCCTGAGAGATGCCACAAGTGAGCTATAGAAGCTGGGTACTTGCAAGTTTGTGTGGGGCTGGTGCGTCCATATCCTCGTCTTACACACACACACACACACACACATGCGCGCGCGCGCACGCACGCACGCATTGCATGCAAACGTGATCAGCTGCATGCATGGAATGGATTCAGCCACCTCCAACATCTGTTCCGTATCAGCCTGGCCCGCACACACGCTTGCGCGCACAGAGTGGAATGAGGCATGCATGCATTGCATGTGTCTGTGTGTGCGTCTGTGTGTGTGTGTGTGCGTCTGTGTGTGTGTGTGCGTTTGTGTGCGTGTGTATGTGTGCCTGCAAATGCATGTTTGCATCATTTACACGTTGTAACCATGTTTGCCTTTTGCCTTATTTACATTTTGCATGCCATGTGTGCCTCATTTACAGCTTCCATGCATGCCTTTGCACATCGCCATGCCTGCCTCTTGCCTCATGTATAGCTTGCGTGCATGCCTTTGCACATCAGTGTCCACCGCAGGTAGCACCACCTTTCCTCCAGGGCTGCCATTTCTTTTTGCACAGCTCTTGCTATGGGATGCCGCTTCTTTGTGCCCACCTCCGTTGCCTCTTTCCTTTTGCTCACTTTTGCAGGCAGCACTGCTCTTCTATGGAGTGCCTGAGGAGGAGCGCTTCTCATTCTCCCAATTCATGGACGTCCGCGTTGCACGCCTCGTTCGCAAGCCTGTGCGCGTGTCCTTCATGATCGACCACCTCAAGGTGTGCATGCGCGCTAGTGAATGTGCAGAGCTGTCTGAATCCGCAAGCCTGCCCTTTATGATTGTCTGCCTCAAGGGTGTTCACGCATGTACACCAGTAGATGTGCAGAAGTGTTTGAGGGATTGAGCTCACACATTGCCTTGCAGGCAACACACACACACACGCACACGCACGCACGCACGCACCGAAGGAAACAGGTTGCTTCCTCATAAGGATGTTTAAGCCTTCCTCGTAAGGATTTTTACAGGGCTTTGTTACCTTCCTGTTTCAAAGGCTGCCTGCTGTATCCAAGTATACTTGTGCGCGCTCCCTTTCAAGACGTTTCATGAAGCGCAACGTCCTGGAGTAGTTTGCTGCTCTGCCTGAGTAATGCTTCATGATTCTGTAAGGGCCTCATCAGCTTTGTGACCAAGTTCAAACTTATCAGCTCCAGCCTCCTCATATGGTCACTTTCAAATTTATAAGCTCCAGCCTCCTTACATTACCAATTTTAGACTTATCAGCTCTAGCCTCCTTTAAGTAGGAGCTTGCTTCAAGTGTGGGTTGCTTTCCAGCTCCTAATGCTAGAGCTTCTTTGATGTCCTCTTGTGATACCTACATATTGTATGAAAGGTACCTAAGAGGATATTTCAGGTTGAGCCACATGAAAAACTGTTTACTAGAATGAGCCACACATTGGTTTGAGTCAAGGGTGCGTTCGTAGCATGGTCCAAGAAGTACCAGGCATGCATGCGCTGGATGAAATTACATTGATTATGTGGTTGCATTGATCATATGCGATGGGACTTGCCTCTTACCCAGGGTAAAAGCATGATCCAGAATCCAATCACGCAAGCATGTGCGTGTGTAGACGCATAAATCCAGCAGTTGTGCTGTCCCTCATGCTGCACACAGACTGCTCACTCGAGTGCATGTGCCTGTGATGAGCGTTGAGTTTCTGTCTTGCTGGTGCTACAATCGAAGCACCCATTGCCATTGAATGAAGTGCACTTGTCCCCCTTTGTTTCCACAGATGGGTGTGGACGTGGATGCTGCGCTGAACTCGCTGAAGGAGTTGTTTGCCCGCCTAGCCAAGGACTACCACCGTCGCAGCTTAGGGTGAGGGTAACTCTATGAATTCTGCTGTATCATACACCACTCCGAATGCATCTCGCGATGCAACTGGAATAGAAGGAAGGAGTTGTCTGCCCGTTTGGCCAAGGACACTCAAACCCGGATCTCAGGCCACTGAAGCGAGCGCATGGGTATGTGCAGCCCTGTCGCACCTTATCTAGGAGATAACTTATTATATACTTATATATATATTATATTATATATTTTTTAAAAGGACAAAAGCACTCCGTTTTCATAGGTAATTCCTCAACCCAGTACTGATGGAGCCCAATGCAGGTTGGCTTTGCAGTGCTGCAAATGAGAGGTGGTCCGTCCTGCAAGGCATGACTGTACCACAAAAGCTACGCAAGTGGTGTATCACTCTCAAGTGTTGATTAAGCAAAGGCGTCATCAATGGATGCAAACGCTGGGAACCCCCCCCACCGCCACAAGGGCCTGATCCTGGGTCTACCTCCGTCCAATTGTGGCCAGGGAGGCACCGCCTGCTCTGGGAACACTGGGACAAACCCCCACCGCCACAAGGGCTCGATCCTGGGTCTACCTCCGTCCAATAGTGGCCAGGGAGGCACCGTCTACTATACTGTGTTTCCGGGGACGTGTTTCCGGGGACCTCTGGTCTTTACTTTGTAGCAGTACAACGACACTCCGTGTTCCCAGTTGATCCCTCAAGCCAGTACTGATGGAGCCCGATGCAGGTTGATTTTGAAGGTTTGATGAGAGGGGATCTGCTCTGCATGGTTTGATCGTACTACAGGTGTGCAAGTAGGCCTACATCGTACCACAGGTGTGCGAGTAAACCTGCATTGTACCACAGGTGTGCTAGTAAACCTACAGGAAACAGACACTGGGTGTCTATTTTGCTTGGCCGGCACACCTAGGCTGGGTGTGCTGGTATACCTACACCGGGTGCCTGGTGCACTTTGGCTGGCACACCTCGGCTGGGTGTGCTGGTATACCTAAACTAGGTGTCCGGTACACTTCGGCTGGCACACTTAGGCTGGCTTGCTGGTGTGCCTAAAGTTGGCCATTCAAACCTTGCATGAGACCCTGGCTTTCGCGTTCTGGGATTGTGAGACGCACCTTCATGCAGCATACCTCTGGAAAGGCAACCTTACCAAGCGCGGGAAACACACGCATTCAGATGCATACCCTGTGTACACGCAGCTGCCCCACATTATATGGCGTAGGTCGCCCTATGGCCCTGCTGAAATATACCCCTGCACAACCTGCCTCGGGGAATGCAACACCCTTGACAAGCACATAAAACACACGCATTCCAATGTACACTCTGTGTGCACGCAGCCACCCCTCGTTGCACGGCGTGGACGGCCCTGTAGCTCCACGTGAGCCCTTGGAAGTGCAGCTGGAGAATTTGGAGCTGTGGCATGCATCCATGCTAGCAGGCCTGCGTTCTTTCAAGTCGCGCTTCCGCTCTGCCAGCTGCACGCTCATGGCCATGGCAGACCGTGAAGTGAGTGGGGGGTGCAGATGACTGTGTGTGCGTGTGTGCACGCATGCATGCATGCTCCACCTGTTGCAGGTTCATGGCCATGGCAAACTTAAACTGAGAGAGAGATGACAAAAGGATGTATGGGGTGTGCATGCATGGGAGAGACAGCTGGGCGCATGTGAGTTCCATGCAACAGCTGTACGCTCGTGGCGGTTTGGGGATGTTTGTGGGCAGACTGATGAATGCATGCCCAAAACAAATATGAGACTCCACAGACAGCAGAATCTCCAAGTAGCGAGTTAGCTCCAAGTAGCGAGTTAACTAGCAAAGTCTCCAAGTAGCGAGGAATATAAATGAGAGACTTCAACAGGCAATTAAAGTTTCAAGTCTCCAAGTAGCAAGTTGACTCGTGAGGATCTCTTGAAGAAGGCAGATGATAACATGTCTTGGGGTGTCAGGGGTGAGGGGTTGGTGAGAGAGCTCATTTCGTGCATCACTTGTATCCCTGCCATGGTGGGTGGGAGCGTCACTTTGCGCTCTTGAGTCTAACCCAGCTTATATCATTTGGTGGGCCTCAGAATGATCAGTGTCTGGATCAAAGTGGCTGTAGCTTTAGAAAAAGCCCACCCCTGGAGGAAATCGCTCTTTAAGGGAGCGCTCCATGTACATGTTCTGCTCAACTTCCCACTTATTACGCTCATCTGTGTACTTTGCTCCATGTACATGCTCTGCTGAACTCCTCACTTGATGTTCTCCATTTGTTGCCTTGCTCAACTCCTCATCTGATGGCTTCCATGTATGTGCTTTGCTCAACTCTTAAATCAATGGCTTCCATTTGTGTGCTGAGCTCAACTTCTCATTCAAGGCCCCCGCGCAACGCTTAAAGCAGTCGGAGGTGTCAATGGCACAGTGTGTTCACACCACAAACTGCCTCCTCGCCTTGTCTTTTCTTCTTGGGTGTGTGTGCAGGAGTTCCAGTTTGGCGCTGAGAACGCTGCGTATGATGGGCCCTTGCATTTCAGGTGGGCTTGCTTTGCTTGATATCATTTCTGTAGGAGCATGCACTTATTTCACCTTCTTTTGCATCCAGGATTTTTCATGTACACCTGCCTTGCCGCGTTTTTTTGCACTTCATTACCTTTCATGGCACCCTGGCTTGTTCACGCAAGTGCATCCAGATTTTTCACGCACATGCATCTGCCTCCTGTGTGTACTGACGTAAAGATAAAAAGTCTACGCCAGCCAAAAGGCTGCGCGTATTAAGGAAAGGTCCCCCAATTAGCAAGCTAGCAAGGGTCTCACCAAATGGCCTGCTGATACAAGTTGGTACATGCTGCAGGTTTTGCTCATGCTGATGTTTCCCTCATTTGCTGTCTGGAGTGTCCAACCTGGACCCCAGATTGGTCTACACTTTGTCGTTGTTTGAGGTGTTCCAACCTTAAATGCGTAGTTGATGTCTGCTGCCTGTGTGTGGTATGCTTTTGCAGCGTGCCCATGAATTTCACCCTGGACCCTGACAACAGCTTTGTCATGGATGTCAAGCTGCCGGACCAGAAGGCGACCATGAACAGCGTCACCGCCATCATCCAGGTGAGCTGTGCCGGGATAGTTGAAGTGTCATCAGAAAAGTTTGTGTACCGTGGTACGAATGCTTCCCTTGTCCATACAAGCGCACGCGCACACACACACACATACACATACACACACACCCCAATACCTCCCTCCTACACATGTACAGGATATGCTGTTTGACTTGTCAAGCAGTACAGTGCAGCAGCAACAGCAGCTGGAACCAGTTGACATGACCAGTGGAGAGGGCAGCCCTCGCGACAGTATGGATGGCGGAGAAGCAGCAGGTTTGTGCTGCAGCCAATTATTTTTTCCAGTGTGGGTGGAGAAGCAGCATAGGCTTGTGCTGCAGCTGGTATGTGCTGTCAATAGCTTCTTCTTTTTAAGATGGTGCAGAAATGGGGACTCGCTTATTCATGTTGATCAGAGGCAGCCAGCATGTGAGAATGGAAGAAAAGGGGAGGCAGCAGGTGCAAGTAAAACCAACCCTCCCGAGGTCATTCATGGACTTATGGACAAGAACAGTGTTGAAAGGAAAGATGGGGCTCAGCTTGCCTCATGAGGAGGCGAGTGCATGAAAAGTGGGCTTGAAGAATCACACCCTTATCCATGGTGTATCGTTCACAACAGCTTGCCTGGCAGAAGCCAGGAGTGTCCCCCCGTTTGTTGAGTCCCAGTTGAGCAGGCTTTGATCTTGCAAGGGATTTTGAAAAACCCCTATGCATAAACCGTTAGCAATTGCTACCCCAACATGTTCCTGCCATCCCATTTGCACGCCACAGCATGCTTCAACCATTTTCTTACCCCGCCACATCATGCTTCTACCATGCCCGTGCTTAGCACGCCATTCTCTTAGCACGCCACACCATGTATCCATCATCCCTACGCTTATGCTTTTGCTCCTGCGTGTGTGCTAACAGCATGGTCTAGGAAGGGTCGAACATGCTGATAACCATTTGGTCCTCTTTGTTTGCTAACAGCTTGGTCCAGGACATGCAGAGAACCATTTGGTCCTCTTTGCATGACCAGTGCTAACAGCCTGGTCCAGGACGTGCAGAGAACTGTTTGGTCTTTTTTGCATGACCAGTGCCGACAGCATAGCCCAGGAGGTGTCGGACATGCAGAAGTCAATCCCTGTATTCCTTTTTGCACGCCTTGAAAAGCAAGCTGCTCAAAAATGCTCTTGTCATTCCTGCGCTTCCGCTTGCAGTGCCAGCCTGGAGTGTTAGCAAGAGGCGCTGGCAGGGGCACTTTTTTGTCCTTGCTATCCTGTTGCCCCTCTTCACTTTGAAAGTGCAGCATCCCTCATGCGCCTCACAAAGCACCCTCGTTGCGCAACCACTTTGCCCTTTGCAACCAACTTGACCTTGTGGTTCCGGTTGCCCCCTCTTCACTTTGAAAGTGCAGCATCCCTCATGCGCCTCACAAAGCATCCCCGTTGCACAACCACTTTGCCATTTGCAACCAGCCTTTGGTCCTTGTTGTCCTTTGTCGCTTTGTTTCAAAATGCTTTCTGCGCCTCACATCGCAACCTCAAAACGCAACCAGCTACCGCAATGCAACCAAGGTACAGTTTGCCATCCCTGTGATTGTACTCGCAGTCCTCATCCGCCTGTGGCGGGAGGTGGACATGCAGTCCTCCAATCCCTCTGACATGCCTTGAAAATCCTCTCTGTTCTTTTGCTTATTCTCGCAGCCCTCGTCCAGAGGTGGCAGGAGATGGTGGCGGTGGCAGTCCCTCACGTTGCAGCCTAAAGTAAAGAGTGTTGTCACCCCTGTGCTTGTCCTCGCAGCCCTCGTCCAGAGGTGGCAGGAGATGGTGGCGGTGGCAGACCCGAAGGCAGCAGGTGCTGCAGCTGTGGCAATCGCCAAGCTAGCAAGTGGGGATTTCGGCTCCAATGACGCCATGGCTGCCAGCGCAGCTGCGGCGACCATGGCCGCGACCAACAGCAAGACCTCAGGGTGGGTGATTGGTTTTTCAAAACGAAACCATGTGCGTGTGGGGTTTAGGGCGCCGATGGCGCCATAGCTGCCAGTGCAGCCGCAGCAACTATGACCGCGACCAACAGCAAGGCCTCTGGGTGAGGAATTTATTGGAAAACAACTGCCTCATCCGCACGTTTTGTTCATGCATGAGCTCATTCATTAACCATGGCCGCCACCGACAGCAAGGTCTCAGGGTGAGGGAGGCATTGGATTCCATAGGTCGATGGAGGCTTGAGGTTTGAGGTGCCTCAGGGTGAGGGAGACTTTTTGTGGTATGAAATGCCTCAGGGTGAGGGAGGCTTGAGTGATGAGGCTCAAGGGATAAGATGCGGCATTGATTGATTCATTTGTGCACCCATTCAGGCTCAGGATTGGTCTACTACTGGAGGAATCGTGTGCCTGCTGAGCTCTTTACCGTGATTAATATTAAGGAGGGTGATGGAATGCGGCATTATACCCCTTGTTCATCAATTCTTTCGCGCATTCATTCATTCATTCATTCAGCAACCAAAGGTCTTCTGTTGGATTTCAAACTCGCGATGCTGAATAGTGAGCAATCATGGTAACACCTGGATGGGCTGTTGTGAGAGATTATATGTCCATTGTTGATTGTGGTGCTTGCACGCTGGGGCTGTTAGCGCAGCCGCAATTACAACGGCTGCCACAAACAATTAGAAAGGCAAAACTTAGCTGTTTTGTATGTGTCAGGTGGAGGGAGGGGGGGGAAAGGACATTGAGTGGTGGGCAACAGATTTGATAGCTTTTGTGGTTAATACAGATTCTATGGGTTCAAGCAGTGGAAACCCAGCAATGCTTCTTAATATTTGGGGTCTAGGCTCTGCATCCGCCACAACAGGAACCATATTGCCGAGTTTACCTGGGCTACGGTCCCAAGGGCGCAAATAAGGAGCGCTGTGGCTATGGAGGCTTTGGTCCAATTTGTGCTGCGTCTATGGTCCAGTAATGCTAGAAGCATTGCCGTGGGCTATGGTCCCTGGGCCCTGAGAAACAGTGCTGTGTGAGGCAGAGCTTTTGCTGTGACCTCCCTTTTTGCTTTGAACTTTTTGGTGTGCCCAGCAGTGTTGTGTGAGGCAGGGCTGCTGTGACCTTACTTGCTGTAATTGCCTTTTCTAGGGCGTGACCAGCGGTGCGAGGCAGTGCTGCAGAGAAGCAGCGCTGTGTGAGGCAGAGCTTTTGCTGTGACCTCCCTTTTTTGCGTTGAACTTTTTGGTGTGCCCAGCAGTGCTGTGTGAGGTAGGGCTGCTGTGACCTCCTTGCTATAATTGCCTTTTCTAGGGCGTGACCAGCACTGCGGTGCGAGGCAGTGCTGCAGAGAAGCAGCGCTGTGTGAGGCAGAGCTTTTGCTGTGACCTCCCTTTTTTGCGTTGAACATTTTGGTGTGCCCAGCAGTGCTGTGTGAGGTACGGCTGCTGTGACCTCCTTGCTATAATTGCCTTTTCTAGGGCGTGACCAGCACTGCGGTGCGAGGCAGTGCTGCAGAGAAGCAGCGCTGTGTGAGGCAGAGCTTTTGCTGTGACCTCCCTTTTTTGCGTTGAACTTTTTGGTGTGCCCAGCAGTGTTGTGTGAGGCAGGGCTGCTGTGACCTCCTTACTTGCTATAATTGCCTTTTCTAGGGCGTGACCAGCAGGTGGTGCGAGGCAGTGCTGCAGAGAAGCAGCACTGTGTGAGGCAGAGCTTTTGCTGTGACCTCCCTTTTTGCTTTGAACATTTTGGTGTGCCCAGCAGTGTTGTGTGAGGCAGGGCTGCTGTGACCTCCTTACTTGCAGTAATTGCCTTTTCTAGGGCGTGACCAGCACTGCGGTGCGAGGCAGTGCTGCAGAGAAGCAGCGCTGTGTGAGGCAGAGCTTTTGCTGTGACTTTCACAGACCCAGCGAGTGATGCACACAAATGACCACCAGGTTGTAGGTGGCCTTCACAAAATGAGAGAGCCGTGGCTTTTGTAAGGAGTAGGTTGAGAGCCTGAGCTTGCTTGCCCTTCTGGTCCAGTTGTTTGAGTGGGGCTTGTATGCCATGGCTGTATCATTTGCCATATGGTCTGCATCATCTGCCATGGTTTCCATCTTTTGAAGGGTTGACATGGGTCCCATGCACATCTACAGAATATGTGCGCCATATGCTTAACACTTCCCCTGCAAAGCAGATGAAACATATGGCATAGACATATGGAATTGGCCAAACCTCATTTTTACCATGGTTGCATCACTTGCCTTCATTCGTTCTGCTGCAATTCTTGCCCTGCCAAAGCAGAGCAGGGGCATACTGCAGCACTTCTATGGGTTATAAAGGGCCCTTCATCCCCAACGCGCACAAAGACACACACACACACACACACACGCACACTTCTGTGTGCCCTTGACATTGTGCTAAAGATTGTCCAAGTGCTTGTTCATACAACCTGCATGAACCCAAGGCGCCACACAGTGCTGCGTGGCGTGATGCACCATACAACCTGCATGGTGATGTATGGCTGCACCATACGTACAGCATGAGGTGTAACTGCTACCTGCATGACGCACGGCATCATCAGACAACCTGCATAGCAGATGTATGGCTGCACCGTCAGTATGGCAGGAGGTCTAGCTGCTGGCTGCATGACGCGCAGCATCATCATACGACCTGCATGGTGTATGGCACCGACACCACTGGACATGCTTTTTGGTGCTGCAGGGTGGACAAGAATGTGAAGGGGGATGTCGCAGCAACCCACCTTGTCCTGAAAAACCCAGTCATCGGACAGCTGTTAGCGCGCAGGTGTGTGCTTGCTTATGGCACTCTGGTGAAGGTAAGCTTGAAGGCTCACAAAAGGACTCTTGAAGTCGCCACAAGCAATTGAGGAAGCAAGGAACGCTTTGCATTGCGCACTGGAGTCCAGCTATACTCTAAAGGAGGCCTTCGACGCTCCTTCGGTCCTTTTGGCCATGCTTTGATGGGGTGGGAAATTGCATGCTCATTCTTCAATTGTTGGGAATACAAAGAAGGCCTACATTTCAGGCTCCTTTTCAGGAGGGTTGAAATTTCAGAGATGCCAGGCCTGCAGGTTTGTTACACACTGGGTGGGGGACTTCCTGTACTTGCATGGAGCTTGCGAGGTCTCGCTGTGTTAGGAAAGGAACAGAAAAGATAAGCCTTCGCTTGTCGAAAGGCTGTGTGCTTTAAGGAAAGGTTCTCAAACTAGCAAGCTAGCAAGGGTCTCAACAAGGGTGTTGGGAAAGGGTACCCACAGCTAGGGCCAGTTGATTGGCTGACGCTACACAGTGACACTGCAAGTCCACAGCACAGGGCCACCCATGTGGCCCCAAGCACTGCAGAGTAGACCCATGAAAACTTCACGTTTACTTTTCTACTTGTGCGCAGCACACACACACAATAAAAGATCAAACAAAGACAGGCTATTTGAGATATTTTTGCATTTTCCTGTACAGGTGCGAGTGTGCTGGATGCGAACTTGCTCCAGAATGACACCTTGATGCCTCAATCGCAAGGCAGGTGCTCACTCATTCAAATTTACACTTGCTTTGTAGGATGAACTTTGCCCTGAAGCTGGATGAGGAGCGCTTGGCAGCCCTGTTGGCAAGCAACCCCCAAGCCGCGCATGATGGCAAGCTGCTGGGGCTGCTGATGGCCTGCTATGGAGGTGGGTGTGGAGGATCTGGTCATGATATGCTGTTGATATTGGGCAGTGTTGATGGCAAGCTGCTGGGCTGCTGATGGCTTGCTATGGTGGTGGGCGTGGAGGATGTGCGGCTGATATATTGGGCGGTGTTGATGGCAGGCTGCTGGGCTGCTGATGGCCTGCTATGGAGGTGGGTGTGTAGGTGTGGACGTGTTGTTGTTAGTCTTTAGTTTGGTGCGTGCCACAAAGCTGCCAGGGCTGTTGATGGCCTGCTATGGAGGCGGTTGTGGAGGTCACCAGGACATGTCGTAAGGGCACAGGTTTGATCATGCTGTTGATATTTGGCGGTGTTGATGGCAAGCTGCTGGGGCTGCTGCTGACCTCCTGTAGAGGTGGGTGTATGGGTGGGGACATGTCATGTCTGTTTAGCTTTGTTGTTGTTGTTGTTCGTGCATGCCAAGCTGCTGGCGCTGCTGAAAGCCTCAGGTGGAGGGAGGCGTGGATAAGAGTTGCGTGGACAAGAAAAAATAGCGTGGACAAGGCGTGGACAAGAGAAAAATAGCCATCCATCAAAACGCACGGTCTCTGAGGTTGATACAGGGTGGTGGAGGGGGGAGGTTGATGTGGGCATGCTGTTGATGTTGAAATCTGTGGACGGGTCCTGGCGAGGCTAATTTGTAAAGGCGATGCCGCAATGTCAACGACAACCATTGCATTATATGCTGTTGGTGATCCTGAGCAGTGTTGATGGCTGCTGCTGAGGTGGCTGCTTGTAAAGGCGATGCTGCAGAGTCACTTTTTCATCTGATGTATTTATTAAATACAAACAAATCCTGCAGAGGCTGCACATCAAGGCGATGCTGCAATGTCATCTGGTACCATTCGAATTGTTGTTTGACTCGTTAATTTTGGCTGTTATAACATGCTGCTGCTGCTGCTGCTAGCAGGACTCAGCTGTGAGCTGCATTGATGGTTGCCTCAAGGCCTGCATTGTAAAGGCAATGCTACAATGTCAACAACTATAATTGCATTATATGCTGTTGATGGTCCTGAGCAGTGTTGTTGGCTGCTGCCGAGATGGCTGCTTGTCAAAACAATGCTGCAAAGTCGTGAACCAGAATGCAGAGCAAAGCCTGGAAAGGCTGCTGCTGGTGGCTTGCTACAGCTCTTGGTCAGCTCATTTACTCAGATCTTGTTTATTGAAACGCAGAACAACCCCAGGACAATGCAAGAAACACCTTCAGGGCGCTTCACGTTTCAATATTGGATCTCATTTACTGAAATGCAGAACAAAGTCTGGAAGGGCTGCTCGCTGTTTGCTTGCCGCAGCCCTCGGTAAAAGTCTATCATGGGATCTCATTTATATCTTGAAATGCAGGGAAAAAGCATAACAGTCTCAGGTCCAACCTTGGAACACTACTGCTAAAATTCCATTTACTGAAATGCAGGATTAAATTTCAAAAGGCTGCTGCTGTCGGCTTTTTGCAGTCCTTAATCAGGCCTAGTTTGAGTGCTGTCAAGATGCTGATGCTCGTGTGTCATGCCAACGTCATGCGTGTTATGCCAAGGAACTAGACATAATGTGTTGCCGGAATACCAGGCATTTGTTCTCTTGAGGTATCAGAGCTACATACAGAGCAAGGCAACCGGATGCCAGGCACCTCTATTTTAGTGTGCTGGCTTGCCCAGCTGCTTGATAAGGAAAAGACGACCTCATGCACCGTGTCTTTCAGCCATGCAAACCTGCTTAACAGTGCTTGGATGTGGGCTGGTCAGCCGTAAACAACATGCATCGCTTGCGTGCCTCCACCCACACAGACCTGTTCAACACTGCTCTGGATGTGGGCTGGTCAGATGTTGACCCCAATGCACCTGTTCCGGGGGGCCAGAAGCCAAAGTGCATGCTGAAGGTGGGTATGCCCCAGGAAAGCATGTTCCAGTTCTGTGTGTGTGTATGTGTGTTTGTGTGTGGCAGAAATATGCATCTGTAGCAACACTTGTGCCTGACAAATGGTGAGGAATGAGCTTGACTGGTGATTACAGGATTCAGACATGATTCAATGCTTCAAACACAAAATTTTCACATGGAAAGTATCCGCAGCTACAGCTCAAAGCTGCTGTTAGGATGCCAACCTTGTAGGACCTGTAGACAGGCTGGATCCAACTTGGACAGGAAGCTTGATGTGTTTCTTGAAAAGATGAAACGAGTTCTTGCTGTGTGGCACACTCATTTTCTCCTGTAGGAATGCGTGTGTACTTTGTGAGCAGCAAAGTCAAATATGCAACTGCCCATTCGTCACATGTTGATACCTGAAATCATTTAATTCCTGAATTGATTCTGGATCATCTCTTGATGGATTGCGCGCGTAGGTGGCGAACAACAAGGTCACGCGCGCAACCGCCACAGTGGACAGCCTCATGTTCCAGAGCATCGTGTCTCCAGGCAAAGCAGTCAAGTGAGTGAGATGTATGTGTGTGTCAAGCGAGTGATGGTGCGCATGTCCTTGTCAGTGTCTGTAGACACTTTGGCGTACGACTGACCTCCAAATTGTTAAGCTATTTGAGCGTGGCCTGTGTCCCAGATGCTGCTTGATTCTATGTGATGAACGTAATCGATAAGAACTTTTGAGTAGCCTTGCCTTGTCAAGTGAGGTACATGGATATACATGTTTTTTTTATTTTACCAGCCTTTTTGGTAGCTCACCCTGTGCTGACAGATTGTGAACCCAGAGTGCTAGCAACTAGGTCCACAAGCTTGCCTGCAATCATTCCTCAGTATGAGCCATTGCTCAACCCCATCGTGCTGCTTTCAGGATGATTGAGCAAATTGTCATCCCAGCCATGCTGCGCTTTTACCCCAGAGACAGCTCACAGGTGTGTGTGTGTGTGTTCCTTTGTTGTTTTGATACAGATGAGTTGTTAGTGCACCTCTGGCAATTACGGTACGGCAACAATTGCTTTCATGATTTCACCACTTAATTGGGAAGCTAGTAGGTTGGTGATAAAGAGTCCAGCTATTGTATGAAACGTTTGTGCAATGGTAAAAATGATTGGTTAAGACAGGTTCATGCGTAAGGGTTTAGAAGGCTGTTCTTTTTGCAGATACCTGATCAGAGCATTGATGAAAATAGCAACCTCTGAAGAAATGTGCTTACTGAAAGGCTATCAATTTTGGGCAGGGAGTGCTGTTGACGCGAGTCTTTTGTATTTGTATAGAATTCGCAAGTCTATGCTATTTGCGCTTGAAGCTCTTCTTGTGGAGCCCTCACGTGTGTGTTCAATTGAAGCCTGGCTGCATATGTATCAACCAAAGTGTAATAGCTTCCTCAACTCTCTAGCCATTGTGTCTTCATGTTGGCTGCACACACGCTCACACATGCACACAACACACATACACACACATACGCGCACACACGCACACACACGCGCGTACACACACACGCACACACACGCGCGTACACACACACACTCACACACGCACGCACACACACACACACACTCACACACGCGCACACGCACACACACACACACACCACGCGCACACACACACACACCATACGCGCACACACACACACACAGATGCGCTGGTGGCACAAGGTTTTTGAGCAGCTGTATGAGTACTTCAGCAAGGACGCTCTGGATGCCCTGATGTGCGTGTCTGCACGCGCGGAGGTGGTGCGCCATCCGGAGCCAAAGCCCTCCTCTGTGAGTGCATCCCCTGCATTGCTTTGTGTGTTTGTGGTTCTTCAATTATTTGCCGTTTGTTGCTCCGCATTTGGAAGTGGAGCCCCACCTTTAGCCGCAGCCTTTTTGGGAGTGCGTGCCCCTGCAACGCTTTGTTTGTGCTTTGCTCCATCTGTGCGGTGATTATGTTTGCCCAGTGCCCTGATGTGAGAAGCGGGTGTCCTTGGACATGCTCTGCACAGTGTGATGTCCTGCGGTGTCTAACACTGAAAGTGTCAGTGATGCATGTGTGTGTGCGACCAATACTTCCTGTTAGTACAATTTGAGGTGCTGGTTTTAAGGATGACTCTGGCTATATGGCTGTACAAAGGATGGCTCCGGGACAAAACAGCTTTCCTAATAGAAGACAGGTATTTACTCCTTATTTGCTCCTGTGGGCCTCTGACCTGCACTTGTTTTCAAACGGATGGAATTGCTTGCCTAGCTTTCCTGGTTTCTCATGGGTACGAGAGGCGTCGGTTTGCAGCTGTGCACAGAGAATTATGCTCAGTTACACTTCTGGGTGGCTCCACTTTTTTTTGCTGTTGACCGTGGTTTGGCTGTTGACCGTGGTTTGCTACATTGAAGCAGGATGGTTTGCCTTTGCCTGCACACAGAAGCAGCAAGCTGCCAGGCTGCAGAGCGATCATTCCTACGCTCCATGTCCTGCTGCTTTAAACTTCTAGTTGTTTTTTCCGCTAATGGAACTGGGTGTTGTCTTTGCCTGCACACAGAAGCTGCAAGCTGCCAGGCTGCAAGCACAGAAAGCGCAGCAGCAGTTGACGGAAGAGGAGCGCACAATAGAGGGACTGGAAAGCTGGGTCGCCGGATCTAAGTTGAGAGTTGTGCTCACAGGTACGGGCTTCAAGTAGTCTTTTGATGGATACGTGCTGCCTGGCGTGTGGCCTCACTGCTGACATCGATTCCATGTGGCGTTTTATGTGTTATCTTTGATGGAGGCATGCTGCCTGGCATGTAGGCCACCTGCTAGATAACATGAACGCAAGGACATTCTGAAAGTAAGGACGATCGAGGCATGCTGCCTGAGTTGTAGGCCACCCGTCAGATAACATGAAAGCAAGGACTTTTTGAAAGTAAGCACGATGGAGGCATGCTGCCTGGCGTGTAGGCCACCCGTCAGATAACATGAAAGCAAGGACTTTCTGGAAGTAAGGATGATGGAGGCATGCTGACTGGCGTGTAGGCCACCCGTTAGATAACATGAAAGCAAGGGCATTCTGAAAGTAAGGACGATGGAGGCATGCTGCCTGGCATGTAGGCCAACTGCTAGATAACATGAAAGCAAGGACTTTCTGACAGTAAGCACAATGGAGGCATGCTGCCTGGCGTGTAGACCACCCATCAGATAACATGAAAGCAAGGGCTTTCTGCGGCAAGCAAGATACAGTTTACCGTACCTATACGATATCATCCCAATTACGTTTTTTAGGAGTACGGGATGACTGCGGACTCTAGAAAAATAACTATTTTGGGGCATGGGGCAATGTGCGTGATGGTGAAAGTTAATTGTTGTGATTTATTATTTTTGTTATTAGGTTTCCACTGTAGGGCAGCAGTGTGTGCGTGCACTTGGACCCTCATTGGCTTCTGGGCAGCTCCTCGAAGAATGCAAGGGGTTGTTGCAAGTCTTTGCATGCAGGTCTTCAAGTGCAGGAGCAGTGTGCAGCCTGTGCTCACTTCATGTATTTTGATTTTGGGGGCAAACAGGGGCTGATTGCCCCTGTCAAATATTTGGGATGTACAGGAATGAATACTGAGGAGGGTATGGCATTAAGGCAGGAACCATTGAATCATTATTCTGTTTAGGGGTGCGAAATTATTGCGTGTAAGAATGGTAAAACAGACAGCCTCTACAGCAGCCCTGATCCTTTCTGCAACAGCTTCAGCTGAATTGCAAGCACCCATCAGCAGCCAACCAAGCTAGGCGCTCAATGCAGGCGCAAGATCTGTAAATTCATTGCATGCATGCGCCACTGCTTGCAGGCTGCCAGAGTCCTGGCAAAGCTCAAATTTCTGGTAATTACAGTGCCATTGCGAGGGCTCCTCTTTTTCATTCGCTGTTAAGGAACCTGTCCTCAATGCATGCAGCCGGCTCGGGCGTGTGTAGTTTATTATTTTGGCCCTGCTTCGGAAATCTTTTGAGCGGTGCCTTTTGTTCCTGGTGTTCCTGACAGTGTGGCATCCATCGTGCAGGTGGCTCCTCACTCGCAAATGACCACGGCCACGCTGGCAGCAGTTCAAGTGCAATTGTGTTATGCACTCGACAACGATTATGCAGGTGGCTCCTCGTTCACTGATGGTCAAGGCCAAGCTGGCAGCAGCTCGGTGGCTGCCCAGGCCCAGGCCACACCCAACCTGCTTGTGTGTTGGTCCTGCTTGTGTGGCGATGTGTAGGTGGCTCCTTGGTCATGCACAACTGAGGCCACGCTGGCAGCAGTCCAAATGCAATTGTGTTATGCATTCAACCTAAATTGTGCAGGTGGCTCCTCGCTCATGGATGACCATGGCCAAGCTGGCAGCAGCTCCGCAGCTGCGCAGGCGCAGGCCACACCAAACCTGCTGGGCCAAGTGGCCCCCATCTATATCGTGAACGATGTGAACCTGCTGACCCTAATGGACACGGTGAAGCTCCTCATGGACAGCAGTGGGTAGGCAGCCGGCAGGGGGGATTGGGATGGTTGTCTGCTGGTGAGCACATGTGCATTCTCTGGAGACACACTGCAACTTCATGAGGGGCATGTGCATGCTTGTGAGGCTCTAATACTGTATCGGACATAGTGATGTTGTGCAAAAGCTGGAGCTCGGCAGGATCTCGTTGCTCGTCCTGGAGACAGGCAGTGCGCGGCGTGACGCTTTTCTGTCCTGGAGGCAGGCAGCGCGTGACTTTGAAGTGCGGTGGTAGTGTTTGGCCTTACAAACAATCCATGGCTGAAGGCAGGCAGTGCATAGCTCTGCACTCATAAGATTAGAATGCTGAAATGCGATTGTTTGTGTCTAGGAGGCCCCCAGTGCTGGTATTGGTTTGTCTGGAGCTGCTCTTCAATAGTGCTGTTAGTGGATACCAGTTCACTAGTTTGTTGTGCGCTACAAGAGCTGCTCTACTGCACTGTATGCATCTAAAGGGCAGTCTATGACCAGTACAGAAGACATGCAAGCTCCTGGATCAAGTAGGCACACGGATCAGCTATTCAAAGTTAGCAGCTCTGTGAGTGTTTTGTAGACATAGATGGATGAGCGTTCCGACCAGGCAAGTCCTAGTCTATTTGAACTTTAAGCCAGTTCTTTGTTAGTTGGGGAGTTTGGGCTGCAACGCAAACACACTGAAATTCCTGGGACTCTAGCAACTTATTTTATTCTGATGTTGCCTGTTTTAAGCACGTATCATCCGAATCAACATAAATTCAGGAAAACTAGGCGCAATGGCTTGCGGAGCCATAAGCCCCCTAAAGATATGTTCATGCATGCCAGTTTCTGAAGCGCAAGGCCCCCCATTCTGCAGCCAGAATGGATTTTCTGTTGTTCCTGTCAAACTATTCAATCAAGTTCAAGTTCAAGTTGCGTTTCACCATATTAAAGAGCAACAAAACTGTTTCTGGTAGAGAAGAAAAGGAATACATTTTAAAAACATTTTTTGGTTGCTTGAAGAAAAGATGAGACCATGCAAGCCAGAAGGTTGTGGGCGTAGGAAAGGCTATCGTCAAGCCGAGGGTGTGCTGTGGACAATTCGGCGTCTCAAGATCAGGATATCATCAGGATACACAGCAGGCATAAAGCAACTCTAGCTAACACTCTTGCACTGCCACAGCTGCGGACAATTCAGCGTCTTCTTGTCAAGCCGAGAGTGTGCTACGGACAATTCAGAGTCTTAAGAGCAGGATGTCACCAGGATACACAGCAGGCATGAAGCAACTCTAGCTATCACACTCTTGCACTGCCACAGCACCTCAGTCTTCTGCTGCTTAGTTATTTCTTGAACTTGCATCTTCACCATGGGAGTGCCACCATACTCCCGCATACCCAGGCGGATAACCCTTATCCCAACTCCATCACACTGCCAAGGACTTGCACTGCCCATAAGATCCAAAACATGTGCCCAAGCGAAACATTTCTCCAGGCGATACCTTCTTCAATTTTCAAGAGTCTGTGGAGATCTATTGAATATCGAAGGTAAACCCCCTGTAGACTTCAAGTCTACCAAGTTGGTGACTCTTTGGCAACTGCTTTGCTGGGCGCGTGGTGGTGGAGAGCGGGAGAAGGAGAGCCTGGACATCCGGGAGCATGGCAAACAACCTCCAGATCCCCATTGGCTCTGTTTCTGGCTTCTCCTAGGCTAGCTGTATCTTGTTTAGTTTTAAGGGCCCTTTAATGAGACCCTTGCTAGCTTGCTACTTAGGGAACCTTTCCTTAATGCACGCGGCCTTCTAGCTGGCGTATACTTTTCTTTCCTCTAGTTTCTTTGCCAATTAGGGTTACAAGGGGTTGGCCTACAGCCCGAGAATCTGGCTGATCGACTGCTGGTGAAATACCTAGTTTCTTTGCCAACTAGGTATCCTCTTTTCCTTGATTGATGTGTGGGAGTATGTTCACTGCCTGTGTAGTTTTCTTTTCTATGATCAAACCAACAAAACGTCCACAGAAAAGGAAAAGCCTGGTGTAGAATTTTGTTATTTTGTTTTGTTTAGAAGCCTTTTGTCACGCGAAATTGGTGCCGTTGCTAGATTGCTGTCAAGACCTTCAGTTTGGCGGCTGGTAGTTGGACCAGATATTTATGATGGCTGAGAGACTGGCGAAGCCAGTATTGAAGACTTCCTATTTCCTGTATTGGTTGTATTCATTCCCATCTTTGAAGAGAACGCCCCCGTGGGTATGTCCGGCTAAGGCCATCAGACCTTGGGGAGGGGACTGATGTGTCAGCCCAACATGTGGTAACGTGCCATATTTGTCAAGTTCCAGCCAGGAAATCAGCCCGCAAAAGCAGTAGCTCAAGTCGAGCTGCTCAAGAAGTAGCAGCTGTCCTTTGCGCTAAAGTCATCTAGCCTCTGGACATAAATCCCACATTCTTCAATACACTTTATTGCTGCTTATAAGGCTCATATGCAGGCATGAAGAGTATGCACACAAACTTCAAGTTCTAGACTTTCATTAGAATCTTATCTGGCTTTTTCCTAGGCTAGCTATATCTAGTAAGGGTTTGAGGGCCTTTTGGTGAAACCCTTGCTCTAGCAGCTACTAAGGGAACCTTTCCTGAAGGCACATGGCCTCTGGCTGGCGTAGACTATCCTTTCTCTGTTTCGCACAAACTTCATCATGAATGCCAATGCCCAAAAATCAATTTGTTGCTTTAAACTCAGCATGTTCAATAGGAGTGGATTTGGTAATTCCGTTACATCTTCAAAATTAAGGAATTCCTGGCAAACCTCGTTCGGAAGGCGCTGGAATCTGTATCGACACGTCTCGAGAAGTCTTTTTCCTCGTTCTTTCCTATTTAAGACAAAATTAGATAATATGATACAAAAGCTGAAGTCGAAGGACGAACCCAGCAAGACAGGTGCAAGCACTCCTCTGCAAGCACACCAAGAAAGCAAGACCCACAGACAGGATGGCACTCTCCCTGATGACTGAACCCTTCTTCGACCAGATGTTTGGAGGCATGAGCCGCAGCAGGGGTAGGGACATGGGCACCCTGGCAGCGCCCACAAGCTCCTTCCCTGCCCTTCACATCAACTGCGATGTGGTGGAGAGGCCAGACCAATACTCCATCATTGCAGGTGAGCATAGGAGGTAGTGCTACTCCTGTGTTTTTCCACTGGCGCTTCTTTAGAAAAGGGTTTGATCTGGAAGTTCAGCATTGCCTGTTCCAAGGAGTCACAGAAACACTTGTGTGCCTGTGACTTGCATGCGCCAGTCATACATCCGTTGCATGTGCATTGACTTGCTAAAGGTTTGTCTCTGAGCAACCATGTAAGGTCAATCTAGAGGAGATGTAATGCCTAAACATCATGCCGCCCCATGCCTCGTTGCTGCTTGCAGATGCACCTGGCATGTCCGGTGATGACATCCAAGTAGAGCTGCAGGATGGCACTCTGAAGGTGTCTGGAGAGAAGAGCAGGCAGCATGAGGAGGGCAAGCAGGGCCACAAGGTGTGGCGCCAGGAGCGCTCCTTCCAAAAGTTCCAGCGCTTCTTCAGCCTGCCTGAGGATGCTAACCCAGATGCCATCAGTGCCAAGCTGGAGCATGGCGTATTGACAGTGGAGGTGAGTGCATATGAAAGGATATGCTGCTCCTCAGACTGATCATGTATTCAGTCCTTACTGTCTGGCTAAAGGCTAAAATGTAGAATGAGGATGTCCTTTGGTGGATCCTTCTTGCTCATCACAGCAACCCATGTTCTTGGCTTGGCTCCTGCCTCATTTAGCCTGTTTATTGCTTCTTTTTGGCTTTACACGTGTGCTTCAAAGGCAAGTTGTGTACGTGGGTGTGCCGCTACATTAGAACATCAGTATTAAGCTTTTCATTTTCAGCCTGGGAGGCATCCTGATGTATGAACATGCACACACACACACACACACACACACACACACACACACACACACACACACACACACACACACACACACACACACACACACACACACACATAAAAACACACACGCACGTTTCTCCTTGCATTGTTGCTTCTCTCATAGATTTCCCTTAATCGTTTACAGAAGCAAGCAGGCATGCTCATTACATGGCGCACTGTTCTGTGCATGCAGGTTCCTAAGGTCTCGCAATCCAACAAATCTGAGCCCAAGCTCATCAAGATCACGCAAGGGGGTGCCAAGTGATGGTGTGTAATAATAAAATAAGGGAGTTTGAGCTGGTGTACTTGCTTGACATTAAGTATTTAGAGCACTAAGTATTTAGAACTCAACATAAAGTAATATTTTGGACTGGTTTGCCTATCTTAATTTAAGCCCTATAATGAATGTGAAAAATTGCCTCGTTTTGCTGTTGTATGATTGAACTTAATGATTTCAACGTCATATCTCCTTCATTTTTTCAATTAAAGTGTTTCTAAGTGGATATTAAAGCAACAACAACGTCTTTGCTCTGTAATAAATGTGTTGCAATGTGTGTAAGTGCTTACAAAGTAACCTCTGTGGCATGTGGACAAAACTGTCAGCTGAATTGTATGAAAATTAAACAAAAAGGAAGTTTTAAGGTAAAACACACACACAAATACCAATTGGAAATTCCAAATGAAATTGATGGGTAAGGTGGGCAATGCTGTGAACTAAAACAAATCATTCAAATACTTGTGAAGACTCAGTACCATCAATACTGGAGCTCTGATCCCCGCGACATGTTATTTGGTGTCCACTACAATTATTTCTCCTCCAGGTTTTCTGGGATGTGTATGTGTCACCCTATCTATGACGAGAAGGCCATGAAACTAGAATTACGGCATTCTATCTACTCTGCCGTCCTTAACACAGAGGCTACAGCCACCTTCATGCTTCTGCCAGCAAGTGACATGCATATGATAACCAACCCCTACTCAGAACTCCTCAATGCTTACCCACACCTTCGCTATAAGCTTGGGATCATTCCAAAAAGCAGACTTATCTATGACAGGCCCCAATCCTGGGCCACCCAGCAAACCGTCCTCCCCCAGCATACCCGGGATTTACAATTTATTGCAGTCTGGAATATGGCTGCAAGAGTTCACTTGAATAATCAGAACCATACCAGGCTCCAGGATCTAGCCAAAGCCATCCTAGAAGCTAAATGGATTATCAGTATCGTTAGTAACTACCCCATCCAAAATACAAGACATAGAGTGATGCTCGGGATAAGGAAATGTGAAACACTCCCCTTAGTCGCAAAACAGATTTCCAAGGGCCCCCAAAGATCTGCCTCAGACATCACCGCCAAAGCTCCTTGTCAGTCCCATCCCAACCTCCAGTTTAAAATTGCAGATTGGAGGTCTTGGGCCTATACAGACTGCAGTTGCCAGGTCCAGAACGGCAAGACAGTTATAGGGGCAGGTGTGTACCATCCTATGAGTGACTCAAAAAATGTAGTTGAACCTAATGGCGATGGTATGCCCCAATACCATAGGAAGAGCTGAGCTGGCTGCCATTGCTGCTGCGTTCACCCATGATTACACACGTATTGCCACAGATAGCCTCAGCTCACTTCACCAACTCAGAAAGCAAATCCTGTACCCAGAGAAACATAGACACCACGTGCAAGGAGATGTTCTGAAGAGGATCTTAAACCTTACCCGAGCCTCTCAAGATCACATCTTTGTCTACAAGGTCAAGTCTCATGCTGGAATATCTGGGAATGAATGCGCTGATCAGGTTGCTAAATACCAGGCCTCCCTTAAAGATGGTAACCCGACTGATACTGGAATCCCTAGCGTTGGCCCAGGAGGGAACCCCTTCCACAATTCAACCTGGCTGGCTCGGGAAAAGACAGATTCTAGGCCATCTCAATCCCCTTCTTCTCCCCACCTCCCAGACCTTCAAAATGCTATAAAATCCCATATGCATGCTCAGCACAAGCTGGGCTATGCTGACAGGGAGACAGGCTACTATACTTACTACCAGAGCTTGCTACCTCACGTAAGCAAGAAAATTAGCAATTCCTTTTGGAACATGCCTGGTCTCTCAACTAGAATGAAACGCACTGTCTTCCAATACCGCACAGGCACCCTCTACAATCAGAAACACGCGGTCCGATATAAAAGATCCACTTGCCTTCCATGTCCCCTACCTGATTGCCATCACATGGATAGCGCTCTCCACATCCTATCTGGCTGCCAATGCCCTGTCATGCAAAACATGGTAACTGAGTATCACAATATTGCTTGCAGGATGATTTTGAAATTGGTCAGTGAAGGCTCTTATGGGGCCAATCTTGTGCAGTTGGATGCGGGCAACACAAACCATTTGGCTCAGCACGACCTGCAAGTCCCTGAGCAAATTTCTAATCGTGTTGTACCTTCCTACCTCTTTAGACCCATGATTCCCATTCAAACAAGACGCAACTCCAGCCGCCCTGATGCAATCTTGGTCACTCCCCGCCCAACTAACCTAAACAGACCACCCACTCCACCCTCACACCGGCTACTGCACAGTATGGGGAGTAGCACAACTCCAGCCCGTCATATCTACTTGATATAAATCAAATACTGTGAAGATACGAGGCTTGGTGCCTAGCTAGAAGCCTCACAACAACAACACAGCGAACTGTGCAAACAACTCCAAGGTGCAGAGATTACTATCCACCCAATCCTCCTGGGTGTGGGCGGGACTATTTACACTGCCCATACCCTTGATCAATTCAAAAAATTAGGGATTGACTCACAGAGATCTGAGACACTTGCAAGGAAACTCCATGCCCATTCTGTACAATTTGCGCACAAACTTACCTCTACCAGACGTGCCATTGAAATTAAAAACACTTATCATAACTCTGGTGCCCTGGAGCAGCGTGCTGCCAGAAACCCACCTGATCCACATTAATTCCTCTCTCATCTTCTGGTGAGGGAGACTCACGGCTCATTGAGCCAATGTGTCTCTCTTTCCTTAATTGATATAGGGAAAGACTTCTCTAGAGCAGATCTGCCTACGCAACTTTTCCTTTTTCTTTTGCGGACGTGAAGTAATTGTGCAAAAAGAAAAAAAGTGTTCTTGTTGTTTACTCTTTAGATTTGAAAATATAAAAGCAGGAGCCAAGCTTGCTACACTCTAGGCATCTTCAAATTTAATCATGTAAATTTGCTGCAAGAGAAAAAGAAAACTACATAGAGGCAACTCTCCCTACATCAATGTAGGAATAGGAGATGTATTAGCTCAGGAAATCCATGAAAGAAAGAAAAGAAAAGAAAAACTACGTAGGCAGAGAAAACTCTCCCTACATCAATTAAGGAAAAGGAGACACATTGGCTCAGAAAAGCCGTGAGTCCCCTCCACCACGAAGCTACAAAAAGAAAACTCTAATGGGGATCTGGAGGGTTAATGGAAGCACCCGGCTCCATAACCAGGCTGCAAGAAGTATTCTTGTTTTCAATAGCACGCCTAGTGGTAACAAGCCTATTGGCATACATGACAGAATGGGCATGAAGTTTGCGAGCGAGTTTATTGGCGCGTTGGTGGTCAAGTCCCAGTTGTTTAAACTGGTTAAGGGTGTGCTCAGTGTAGCAGGTCCCACCAACACCCAAAGTATGGTGTGGAGAGTCACAACTTTTGCATTAATGAGTTTGCAGAGGTCTGCATGCTGCCGCTGTGCCGGTCAGGAAATCCATGAGTATCCTCCATCACAAAAAATGCAAAACTGAAAATGCTAATGTGGAATCAGATCGGATCTGAAGGGTTACTGGTAGCACCCGGTTTTAGAACAAGGTGTGAGAAGTATTATTGATTTCAGTAGCATGCCTAGTGGTAACAAGCTTGTTGATGTACGCAAAAGAATGGGCTGTCATGCAAAATCAGCTTCAGTCACGTCTTATTGTTCTTGAAAGGCATATCACAACACAAGGAACGACACAGCCCTCCTGCAATGATAACCTCCAACTGAAAAGAAAGAAAGACTACATAGGCAGTGAGATAATCCCTACATCAAATAAGACACATTGGCTCAGAAGAGCCATGAATCTCCCTCACCAGAGGGTAAGGGGGAAACTAGTGTGGGTCTGATAGGTTCCTGACAGCACGCAACCCCAGGGTGCCAAAAGTATAAAGAGTGTAATTGTTTTTGGTGGCAAGTCTGGTTGAGGTCAGTTTGTGCGCATATTGCACAGAGTGGGTATGGAGCTTTCTTGCAAGTTTGACAGACCCTCGCAGATCAATCCCTAGTTTTCTAAACTGATCCAGGGTATGGGCACCTCCAACTAAAGAACCAACCCCAATAACCATGATTCAGCAATATCCACAATTTTACGTATCAGGGCATGAAGTTTGCAAGTCATATGGCACGTTGATGGTCAAGTCCCAATTGTTTGAATTAATTAAGGGTGTGCTCAATATAACACGTCCTACCGACAACCAAAACGATGTAATATGACAGCTCTTCCTCTTATATTATTGCACATATCTGCATAATGTTGTTGTGTCGTCATCAACTGTTGCCCAAGCCTTATGTCTTCACAATATCTGCTTCTGGTTTGTAAGTGTATGTGCCGCTGGTTTGCACACAGTTGATGGGGTTGTCTAACTCATGTAGTTGTGTTGGGCCTGTGTGGGGTGCTGTGCCTGCTGCGTAACGCATTCAATTAACTAAACCGTACAACTTTTAGGATGACAACAACAAGCATGCAAGGTTCTAAACCCGGGCATTGCACTGGTATCAATTGGCTGATTACAGCTCCTGTGCACCAAACTTTAGACCAAATTTTTGATTTACACAAAAGTGCTCAAAAGCGCTCAAAAGTGCTCAAGAAATCTCTCCATACCAAAGTGTTACCAGCATTATCCCAGTTGCGTAAAGCGTACGCAAATCTTGAGAGTTTACCATTGACAACGTGAACTCACTTATTTTCGGCTTCTTAGCGGCTTGCCTACGATCATTTGCAGCAAAAGTGCTTTGGATTGATCTAAAAGTAGGAAGCCTAATACACGGTTTATTTGTCTTCTATGTCACATGCTTTCCTGTCCAGACTTCATGGCACCGTCCAACTTAACTCGTCCTGCAAAGATTGGGATACTGGGGTTTCTTGAGATTGATCGGCACAATAAGGGATAAGGACAAATTCTACTCATTGCCCAAAATCGACACAAGAACGCTGTTGAGAGTTTACACATGAATCCACAGAGACACACCACTGTAACAGAGTCACTCTGTCACATGACGGTCATGAAAAGAAAAAAAAAGAAAAGTCTACGCAGGCCACAGGCCGCGTGCATTAAGGAAAGGTCCCTTAACTAGCGAGCTAGCAAGGGCCCCACCAGAGGTCCCTCAAAACTACACTAGCTACAGCTAGCCTAGGAGAGGGAAAGAGACTGAACTAATGAGGACGGTCATGTAGTAGGAGTTGCCGGAACTATTTGCAACCCATACACAATCGATCCTCTCTGCAAGCTCGGCTTAACCAGAGAGAAGGCCCTCAGGCATGCAATTGAGTTCCAGCACCATGCTTTTAAGACCTCAACAAAGATTACAAGCACCAACCATGCCATCCAATTGAGCAATCCAAGCAATGGGGCATGCCTTTGGATGGGTTGCTTACATGGGACTTACTTTCAATGCCAGCGCTGACACTTGGGTCTCTTCTGAATGCACGCTGGCTGTAACCCAAATTATACCTTCACCATTGTTGTTTTCCAACAATGGAAATTCATGGCTGATGCATAACCCCAGGTGCCCCCTGGCTACAATTATTGGTTACTCATACTTCTGCGAATTATTGGGACTTGACCACCAACGCGCCAATAAACTTGCTCGCAAACTTCATGCCCATTCTGTACAATTTGTGCACAAACTTACCTCTACCAAACGTGCCACTGAAAATAAAAACACTCATCATAACACTGGTTCCCTGGAGCAGCGTGCTGCCGAAAATCCACCCGATCCACATTAACTTCCCTCTCATCTTCTGGTGAGGGAGACTCACGGCTCTTTTGAGCCAATGTCACATTGGAGAGACATGGTGTCTCTCTTTCCTTAATTGATGTAAGGAGAGTCTTCTCTGCCTACGTAGCCTTTTAATCTTTTCTGTGGAGCTGGGTGCTTCCAATAACCCTCCAAATCCTCGTTTATAATCTTCTTCTTGTAGCTTCGTGGTGGAGAGGATTCAAGGCTCTTCTGAGCCTATGTGTCCCCTTTTCCTTTATTGATGTAGGGAGAGTTTCCTCTTCCTACGCAGTTTTCTTTTCTTTCTGCGATCTATGATAGAGCATTGGTTGCTTTGGATAAAGATTTTGTCCCGATGTAGAAGCACCAAGGCTACTAGAGGTTATGACTTGGCTGAAAAGCGCAAAGCAGGGTAGAGCCAGCAGCATAGGAGTAACGAGCTTCATTCCTATGCACAGCTGTCTAGCAGTATATTGCGGACTGCCTACAACCAAAAAATGTCCCAGAAGTTTCCATCCATCCATTGTTGCAGCATTCTTTGCATCATGATTCAGGAGGTTGCCAAAAAGCTTGTTTTGGGTTATGTCACAACTCCTCCCCTCCCTGGCTGCACCCTTTCCATAACTTTTGATGCGGCCCTATTATATGCGCAAGGAAGCACAATTATGCACCAAGCATTCTAGGAACTGACACAGTGTGTACGCTTGAAGAGGGACAAGGAGAGGGACAGATGGTAGAAACTGGAAGGTCCTACAGCTATTCCGTGTCCAATTCACTCTTTAGGTGTAAAGCTGGTATAGCAGTTGTATCTAATCAGACCACGGGTGAAAGATAGACACCATTGCATTGGGTCAATTAGCGGTCTAATTGGGCCTGGATGATTCCACCAGCCTCAGGACCTGAAACCCTGTGGCCATTGCAGTACACTGCGTCAGTATGCCGATGTCCAGTGTCAGCACCCTCACTTTGTATGCATACTGTATCAGTGTACATACTCTGTCAGTATGCACGCTCTGTCAGTTTGCATACTTCAGAATTGGGGGTGGTGTGAAGACTGTGAGGTGCTATGGGTGGACTTGCGGCCCTGAAAACAAAGTCCAAGATATGTCGACACTGGGGACAATACATGCCCTTCCTTCAATACACGTGGCCAACAATCGTATGTATAATTCCTTTTTCTTCCATTTTTAACTTCCCTCTTGTCCTCATTTGCATATGGGTCTCCTATACCCTGGTATGTGACGGGGTGGTGCTACAGCAGGCAGCTAGGAGGTCATGCCTTCCTTCAGTTGCGGGGGTCTGTGGTATGTGTAGGCCTTGGGGCTTGATGGGCACCGCGCTCTGTCCCTGTTATGGGCTCAGTAGGTGGTATATCCTTTGTTGGGTCCAAGGCACCCCTGCACAATAGATACCATGTCCGTGAAGTATGAACGATCTTGAATGTAAACAAGATTTAAAGCTTACGCCTGAACTGTTAGCTTCTTTAAAGTGAGGGCGGGTGAAGAGGGCCAACAATTTCACCAAAGAGGCTAAAAAAGGCCTGAATAGGCTCAGAAAAGCTTCTTTGGCCCTCTTTGTTACTTTGACGGACCCTCGCTGCACAAACCTACCTTAAAACCATTGAAAGGAGTCATCCTTGCCTTCCTGTGCAATGTCCAACCCAAATCAACCCTTGTTCAAACCCTCCTTGCTGATTTTTCTTCTTCCAGAACCAAATTAAGTGGTTTGATGCACCCATTCAGCACTCTTTCCTATCCTTACACCTTCTTCCAGCTCCTCACCAGACAGGAGCACTTCTTAAAACACACACAACCAACTTCAATGTATGGATTGTTGTTGTTTAGGTATGAAGTTTGCACTTAAGTATGCATGCGCTGCTGGGAAAGCAGAGTGCTATCATACATGCTCTCCCCCTCTCGGCATCCTTCTCATCCTGGCCACCGCTGGACAAAACTTAAACTGACGAGACTTAAGACTTAAAATGACCATTGCGTGGCCTGTCCAATTTTGCAGAGCGCACAATTCACAACCACTGCCCGTGCGCAGCATCCATATCCTCAGCAAAGACAGAATGATCCCTTTTCAATCACAATACCAGAAGGAGGAACCGAGCACTTAGGGCATCTCTGCTTGCAGGTATCCCTGATGCTCCTGCTGCCCCTGCAGAGAGGGGCCCTGGCACCAGCTGGTCTGCGCTCTTCATGCCATAATTGCCTAGTCACAGGTCAGGCAGCAAGTTCTGGCTTCTGATTGACTTACCCGTCAACGACACCAGCAGGTCTGCTGCCTGCGCCGCCCACGCCAGCTGTAATATGCAAGGGTCAAGAACATAAATTTGGGTAACGATAATACCAAACGCGCACAACAGCAGATGGGCAACATTGCTTACATGCGTGATCAGACAAACAAGTTACCTTTCAAACCGCAACTGTTTGATAACGTTGCACCGCCATTATGAAAATAGAGGAACATCAGCGAGGTCACTGCACCTGTTTGGCTTGGATCAGGAATGGGGGTCTGGTCTGCAGCAGGGACGGGTCCAGACACCTCTGGGTTTTGAGGTGGGTGAGGCTCTCTGGTCTTCAACGTGTCCTCACCTGTACACCACACGAACATGCAAACGCAAGGCGGCGCATGTTCTTCAGCTGCAGATTGATGGGTAAGCCGCTCATCATTGTGAGCCGATAATTCAAGGCGAGGTAAGGCAAAGCAAGGCTGGGCAAGGTAAGTTAAAGCGCCTATATCTGCTGCAAGCTGTGACAGCAAGCTGCAACTCATGTGATCTTGCTCAGGTCACACACACACACACACAAAGCAGCTCCCCTGAGGCGTGTGCGTTGAGACAAAGCTGTGACAGCAAGCTGCGACTCATGTTATCTTGCTCAGGTAACACACACACACACACAAAGCAGCTCCCCTGAGGCGTGTGCGTTGAGACAAAGTCAATCATTTGAATAATCCCCAGCTACTGATTTCTTGAGACTCCGGGACAGCAACGGAGGAAATGGCAGCCACAGCCAAATCACTTTCAACGTTGATGACAGTGTGTAAATTTCCAATTGTTTTCCTTGCTGCACACAGCCTTCATCCTCGAGCTTGCAAACCATAAGGATATCCTTGGAGCTGTTAACATAGCAATGCTAAATGATGCAATGCAGAGTCGTCGCTGCTAACATCAATTCTGAATCAACCAAAGCTATTACCTTTGGACACACAGCTTGATCTTGGCTCTTTGCGTGAGTCCTGGGAATGCAGGCAACCTCAAGATTGCACACCACCAGGAGTCAATGAATGGCTGCAGGGGCCAAGGCTCATAACCAAAAGCCGTCCCCTCCGACAATCTACTTATGCAAAGATCCTCACTTGTCAAGGGTCAATTGCTTGGTATGGCACAAGTTCACAAGTGAGCACATAAGCGACTTCTCTTCCCTGTCCTTGTTTTAGGAATAGAGCCCTGTCACCAAAGCAGAGTCAATGGTGGTTCCTTTTCCCTTGCTTGAGGCACCGAACACAGATCCCTAATTCCTGTGCTCACAAAACTAGTGAATGCACCTGATGGCAATTTGCTCCCGATAGAATCATCTCTTGCCTCCTCTGCTTCGCCAAATTCCTCCGAGCCTTCTATGCAAGAGTTTGCAGGCCCCTCACCTGCATTGTAGAGTGTGTGTGTGTGAGTGCGTGTGTGTATGTGTGTGTTCGTGTGTGTGTGTGTGATATGGGCTGTACTAACAAAGGTTTTATGGCATTTTCCTTGACCTGTACTCAACTACAGAGGTGCACAATTAGGGAAGGATGCTGATTTATTTCATATATCCTGGAATTGAAACCTGTTCAGTCCATCAAAAACCAAAGCTGTGCTAGGGACAGGTGAAATATAGAAATGATGGCAGCAAGCTAAATGATCCTTTAGCTATTTCTTGAGGCAATTATGGCTCTGACATCAGCTACCCTTTCCTTTCACATATTGATGGTTACATGGAAAATATGTAGAGAAATTATGAAGCTGATACCTGCTACAAACGAGCTGCCTGCTGTGTTGTCCGTGGCTTGAACCCCAGCATTGCCGCCTCTGTTTGCTACTTCAGGAGGCGCGGGTTTGCCTGCCTGGTACTCAGGCATTCATATTTGTATGCAGTGATTATTGTGCACGTGATGCGATGTGCTTTCTCACTAGCTGTATGCGTATTTGTGCTGCAATCCATGTTTGAAAGTTGTGAACAGTGCCAATCCAACTAATATGAAAACACATGCGAAGGTCGAGCGGCTCACCAGACTTGCTCGGCCCTGTTGGACACCAACTTCGCCACCACCACCTAATAAATGAATGAAAGAATGGCTGTTTGTGTAATTACAATCACCTGCACCAATTCCATTATTGTGCAACTAGTTGCCCGCAAGTACACCATATATGGCCATGTATACGTATATATATGGCCAGGCACGGCCGTTAACAGCTCATACCTGCCCCGCCACTTGCCCCTTGGCCCAGATCCTGGATCCTGCTGCCACCTGTGCATGTTGACCAAGATGTCATTAGGACAGGACCTGGGCGTCCACATCCTGTACTCCACATGCGTTGTTGCAGAGATCTCTGTTTTTAGACTGCAGATGCAACACCTGCTAGTCCACGGGTGCTCAGGAATTGGGAGCTCAGAGAGCGGAAAGCGCGGAGATGACGCATTCTGGCGGCGAAATCGCTGGAAAAAGAATACCGGTATTTAAAAAAGTCTCTTTAGTGATATTTAATCGTAATCATAAAAAACATATTTGTATAAAATGCTAGCAAACTCGAAAAAATGTTCAGTAATCGATCCAGGCGCCCAAACACCCAGGATGGCCCGTTTAGCTAAACCCCTATGGTGATTTTTACTTGAAACTCTTTTCGTGATTAAGCAGCAGTCACGGGATAAACCTTGTGTTCTAGTGACACACACACACACACACACACACACACACACACACACACACACACACACACATGCACACACACACACGCACACGCACACGCACACGCACACGCACACGCACACGCACACGCACACACACACACACACACACACACACACACACATACACACACACTCACGCACATGCACACACAGGCCAATTCAAAACACATTATATGGGGGCGTTCCTGGGACGCATGTGCAGCTGCGGCCAACTGGGGTCGTGCAGCCTCCAGAGCGGCATCCCGATGAAGGTGTGTACTCTGCATATCTTATACTTCTTGTTGAGGTATCGTATTGTTGACAAGTACTAACAGCTCCAGAAGAGCATTGCAAGTGGAGCCACCCATCATTTCCATTCGTTCCATTGTGCAATAGCATGCCAAAGTGTCTGATGCAATCTGATCAAAATATGCTGTCCTGTTCGAAGTGCTATGCCCTTACAGATTGTGAAAATTCATCACTCATCTATGCCCTCAATGTGATGATTCAAATTTTGCATCAACATTCAACCCTGTCCTTTGTGGGAATTATGTGGAGGCGTTCCGCCCGGCTATGTGCCTGTTTCCTTTATGCGCGCGGCCTTTTCAGCTGGGATAAACTTTCCTTTTCTTTTCTCTCATAGGACCTGGTGGTATTCCACCCAGTTATGTGCCTGTACCACCTGTAGAGCCCGAAGTTCCGCAGCCTGGACAAAGGTAGAGATGTAGGTCAAAGCATGTTATTATTTGCTGAGTGATTTCTGATCTCTTGCTAAACGACTAAACGAATGATAAATGTTTTACTTAGGACCAAACATTGTGAATTAGAAAAAAGTAGGAGATGAGCATCACTTTTTAAAATACCGGAGTTGGATGTCAAAATGAGAATCCAAGATGGGCTTTGGAGATAAAAGCAGGTGGATCAGAGCCAGTTTCCTCAAAACTTCTTTCAAGCACATTGTAGCAACATTCCAGATTATAGCTAATTTGATACCCCACCCGTGCAAAGGGTCACTGGGAAAGTCCTTGATGGTGATCCCATTCCTCCCTTATGCAGGCCTGAGGCGTATTTTGCATTTTGCTGTACAGTGCACCCATCCATGCACTTGTCACTCAATGCCACCAAAAACAATTCGTTTTCTGCCCTGTGCAAACCCGAGGTTGTGTTTTTCACTTTGCTGTGCATGCACCATTCCTCACGCATGTCATTATGCAACCAATACACAACCTCGTTTCTGCCTCATGCAGGCCTGAGGTTGTTCCCAGCCAGCCCTCTTCTGTTCCTGAATTTGCACCCCCTGAGACCCATGGCCCATATGAGCCCATGGTATGTTTGGTGTTAAAGAAAGAAATAGTCCTCTCATGCTATGTGTTTTGGCATAAGAATTACTTGGGAACACACTTGATCAAGTGTCAGAGACCGCTCATGGATTGATACATTACTGCTCTTTTATTATTGATATAATCTGTTGCTTTAGTCCATTATAGGCTTTGGCCAAGCAGTCTATCCAGTTTCGAAGGGATCTGCCTTTGGGTAAACATTCATGTAATCCGTTCCTGAAATGAGCAAGGCTTCAATGCATAAAACTGGAAGAAGATGCTGGAGCACTTGGCTGTGTTTGGAGAGGCAACAGCATGAGTGTTCTGTCGCTGTAAATTGTATGCCATGGAGCTGCATATGTAAACTGTGTGCCATGGAGCTCTGTATGTAGGCAAGGCAATGCTCAAAGCAAAAACAAAGAACGTTTACACTGACACACATGCATGCCCATGCACTTGTGCGCATGTGCGCGTGCACACCCATACCCCCCCTCCCCCCCCCCCCCCAAACACGTACACGCATACACACAGGAAGAGCCATCTGTGCCAGCTGTCCCCAGAACCGATCCCGGTCAACCTTGGCCAGGTATGTGTGTCCTCTTGCTTGCTCTTGATTACTTTAAAGTATTTGCTGTGCATGTTGCAAGCCACCCTTGCAGACCCAGTAGAATCAAGGCCATCTTCTGTGCAAGTCGGCTCTGGGTAACCTCTTTTTCCTTCATTGGTGTGGGGGGTGTTTTCATTGCCCGCATGCCTTTTCGTTTCATTTCTTTTCCTTTCCTGTGCAATTTGCAAGCAACTTCCAAGAATGATTCAGGTCTACTGGGATTCTCAAATGAAATAAGAAAAGAAAAAGGAGAAGGCAGAGGAAACTCCCCATACATCAGTTAAGAAGACACATTGGCTCAAAGAGAGCGTAAGCTGGAAGCAGCTTCCAATAATGATGCAGGCCTACTTGGGCTCTCTGTGACCTCATTTTTCCTTTCTGCCCTGCAATTCTTGCATTTGCTCAGAGCCCATTCTCTTTTAACCTCTTGTATTTCAATTCCCTTGTTTTCATTCTGTTTTGCACGCATGTATTGACTCTGACTTAAACGATTGGAGCTTATGCTGCATCATGGTATTTACAACTTCATCACACTACATTTATGACCACTTAGCGCCCCTGACATGATCACACATTTCATGCAGTGCCCTCATGTCATGGAGTCAGGAAAGAAAGGAAAAGATAATGGAAATTAACAGAGCCAAAGGAGCAAAAAAGGAAAGATTTCACATCCATGACCTTGTTGACCTACGGAGAGAAGAAGGAATGAGCAGAGCCACCTAGGGAACAAATCAAAAATGAGAACCATAGCATGGCACACTGGCTATTTGACTTAACCCCTTTGGCCGTCAGAGACCAGCAAGCCAAGCAGCTTCCTGGATAAACATGTTATTCCATTGTGAACCTCCTTCAAGCTCACCATAAAACCTAATTTTTCAGGTCCTGGGCTCAGGCGTAATGCTTCTTGGCGGGTGTGGCATTCATGAGTGACATGTATGGGTGTCCTGTCCTATTAAATTCCCAGTCATAGCATTCAGCACATAGCTGAAGATTGCTTTCATAAAGTTATTGGTGATCAATTTTTTTGCATCATGCTGCAACTTACAAGAACACACACACATGACACTTTTAACACATGGGGAACAGGGCTCCTGCCAGAGCACGTAAAAATGCAAAAAACTTAAAACACAAACGCACACTCAAACGTAAACACCTTTTCTTTTTCTTTCCTTTCCTTTTCTGTTGACACCTTTAAAAACACCTTGAGGCACATACAAACATGCACACATGTAAATACATTTACCACATTGGAAACAGGGCCCCCGCCAGAGCACGCCCCAAAGAAGCAGGGCGAAGCAATAGAGGAAGAATGAAGGTCCTGTAACTTTCCTGCAGTGTATCTTCATAGCCATTAGGCTCTTGCCTGAAGGCCTTTTGCCTTCATAATCTGTACTCTGATACTTAGAAGTACCCTGTTAACAGAACATTTGTGCTGTCATCCCCATGAAGCTTGTACCGTGTCAATGTTACTGTGGACATCAAAGCAGCCAACGATCATCATTATGCGTGTGTGCTTGCGTGTGTGTGTGTGTGTGTGTGTGTGTGTGTGTGTGTGAGACACAAATGGAGCAGTACTCTGGTCGATGGTAAGATGATGGTGATGATGGTGTTGTTGTTACACTTAAATTTCTTAACAAGTCAGGTCAACGCAAATCCTGGACTCCAAATTATGCTGCTACAATATTGACATCTCGGTGAAATTGCAATTGTGTATGTGTTCCATATTGTATTGATGATGGGCAACATAATGCTAACACGCGCAAGATACCAAGGGGGATGCTTTTTGAAAAGAAAGAAGTAAATTTAAATTGCAGGGGGATGCACGCCTGCAAGAGACAAAAAAGATCAAGACAAAAAGTCAAATACAGAACACAAAGCACTCTCCAATAGGTGGCCACGTGCATGCTGGAAAGGCTCTCTTCAGACCAGCAAACTAGGACATAGTATCCAATCTTCAATGACAGTTCAGTTACACATACCAAAAGCCATTTATACCGAATTGTGCAGCTGCTGCAGCAGAAAGTTGAGAAATTTAATATAGGAATAGAAAGGACTCTTCGGACTGTGTATTTCTGGCCTGTGTATTTCTGGCCAGAATCTCATGACGTGTCTGCTTTTTTGAACCAGAACAACAATAAACTTCCTTATTTCCTTCATGAATTGGTTGCCTTTTATGAGCAGGCTAGCAGTCGCACTTCTTGACTGAAGGCCTTATCCTTGTAAACCTTGTATTTCTGGCCTATAGTGGAAAGGACACTAGGAAGGTTGCAAAGCAGCAGGCCAGTGGGTTTTGTGGGTTAGGGTACAACCTCCTGCTTTGAAAATGGCACTCATACTGGGTTGTTTGTTGTTATTTCAAATTACAAGGGGTTACAAGGGAAAAAAGGCCTCAGTTATTCCAATTTAAGTTAGCTAAGTTAGCTATCCTCAAGCTAGCTCTGAGGATGTTTTTCATTCCTTGCAGAAGCAAACTAATGAGACTTATCATTTTATTTTCAAACTCATGGATTTTTTTTGTACAGTTGGAACAGTTGAGCAGACCGAGCAGCCAAACTACCTAGCTGAAGGTCAAACCCCATTGTATCCATTGCTTGCCAGAGGTGAACATGCTTGGTTACCTTTCTATGATCTAAACCTGTCAACCCTGAAAAAACCTTTGAAATATCATGTTCGCCAATAAATGATGAAAGTTGGAGGTAAAAATGGGAGGGTGTTTGCTGGGCGCGTGGCGGCAAAGAGCAGAAGGAGAGTCCGGGCGTCCAGGAGCATGGCTGGCAACCCTTCAGATCCCCATCAGCTTTGTTTCTGGCTTTCTCCTAGGCTAGCTATGTCTAGCTCGAGTTCGAGGCAGGTACAGCGAAGTAACCTTTTCCTTTCCTTAATGAGGCCCTTGCTAGTTAGGGATCCTTTCCTTCAAGGAAGTTCATGCATGTGGCCTCTTGACAGGTGGAGGCTACTTTTTCTTTCATTTCTCTCTTGGTTTGGCTTCAGGCTCCATTTTGCTACACAAAAGCTGCCCTCATAGGCAGGTACAGTTATGTAGCCTTCTCTTATCCTCTCCCTTCCTCCATTGTCTACGCCTTTAAGCTCATTTCTTTCCTTTCCCCAACCCCGTGCCCGAAAAGATAGGTGTCATAACTAGTTTACTGCAAATTAGCTGACTGCACAGAACTCAACAACATGCTTGGCCAATTGATGTTAGCCTTTTTGGTTAGTTAAGGCCGTGTCCAGAGGACTAAAAGAGTTGGCCTAGCCATTATTTATGCAGGTGCTGCCCTAACTCTCTCCCTAGCCTGACATTTGCCTTCAATTGCGATGGTCATTGTCGCATGTGCTTACATAAAGGCAGTGCACCGAGAGCTAGAAAGGTCAGGTTGAGAGAAACAAAAGTGGCTAGGTGTGCCAACAGCTCACTTCTTCAGCAAAAATACATGCACATAAACTTATGTACAACACAACCAAAAACGTACGCACGGCCCAATTTCTTACCCCCAAAAGCATAAGCCGCAATTACAGTGCACATTCCTGCATGCAAAACAATGCTCTCAACAGCACTTCCTCTCCTTTCCACACAAACTCATGACAACACCGGCATTCATTTCAGTCGATGCCCAAACAAGGTGCAAGTTCTCCATGGCCTTCAACTCTTGCCTCATCTTCAGACTTAAATCCTCATCATTGGTCGTTCCCATCCTTCCTAGATGCACCACCGCCACCAAACAGGGTGCTCAGCTTGCGCCCAAGGGTGCGCCCAATGCTTCGTGAATGCCTTTTGCCTTCTTCTGCCTCCGCCCTCCCTGTGTGCCCTTGCTCCCCCTCTCTTTCTTCCTTCTGCCCTGCATTCCTAGCCCTGTCTTGCAGCTGCTGTGCACCACTTACCCCCTCATCCTGCACCTTTGCACCTGCCCCTGCACCTGCCTCATCGACCTGCACCTCTTGCGTAGAGACACAAGCTTCATTGGCCTCCTCCAACCTCCCAGCTGCTGCCTTACGTTCGACCTCTTGCAGCGCTTCCTCTGCCGCCGCCGCCCTCCTCTGCTTTGCCTCTGCAGCAGCAGCCTCTGCATGCGCAGCGGCTTCCTCTGCGCGCTTGGCCTCGAGCTGTGCGAGCCTCCGGGCCTCGCTCTTGAGGAACAGGAAGGATGGCAGGTGTGACTTGGGGGGCGGTGCCTGAGGGACAGTGCAGCGCAAGAGGCTTTTAAGGGGCGGGTCTTAAAGACTGCACACGAGAGGGTGAAGAAGTTGGCTTTAAAGGATGGCAGGTTCGACATGGGGGGTGGTTCCTAAGGGGCAGTGCAAGCGCAAGAGGCTGAAAAGGGGCGTGTCTAAGAGATTGCACACTAGTGGGTGAAGAAGTTGGCTTTAAAGGATGGCAGGTGGACATGGGGGGTGCTTCCTGAGGGGCAGCGCAAGCGCAAGAGGCTGAAAAGGGGCGGGTCTTAGAGATTGCACAGGAGTGGGTGAAGGAGTTGGCATCAAAGGACGGCATGTGCAACTCGGTGTGTGTGGCTCCTGAGGGGCAGTGCAAGCGCAGGAGGCTGAAAAGGGGTGGGACCAAGAGTTTGCACAGGAGCAGACTAAGCGCTGGAGAAGGCTGGGAGGTAATTGCATGCGTGCATGTGTTGCAAGCCCTGCGTGCTTGCATGCCATGAAATGAGGCAGTGGAATGTGAGTGCTCATTCACAGTCGAGTGGCATTACAGTGCACCGCCCATACCTTGCACCCCCTATGGCGTGCACATCGATACGCTCCCTGCTACAACCCATACGCTCTCTCAACACATGTACCTGCTCCTCTTGTGGCTGGGGCTGGCGTGATGCTGGTTTAGGCCTCTGCTCGCGCGTCAGGGGTCCAAACTCCCTGTTGGTGTCCCAGTTTGGGTAAGCACCCCAGCCCATGGAGCTGGCATTGCTGGCGCGCCGGTCTCCAAAGAACAAGTAGGGGTGAGCCTCGCCTGTGCAGGGAGTTGAGCAAAGAGTAAGTAGGGGTGAGCCTGGCTGCTCGGCCACTTGCTGCTCGGTCACTTGCTGCTACTTGCTTCAGCCACATGGTGATGCTCCACAAGATAGGGATATTTGCTTATCAGATGCAGAGGCCGAAAAAATGCTGCACAAAGAAAAAGAGGATTCTTCTGTGCCCCATCTATGGACATGAATAGACCGCAGACCCGTGCTGCCTGCACACTTGACGAGGAGGCAGACCTCTGCTGTCTGTACATGTGAAGAGGAGGCAGAGGGATCTTGCGTGCCCCATCTGCGCACCTGAGTAGGAGGCAGACCTCTGCTGTCTGCGCAAGTGAGGGTGCTGGTCTGTCGGGCGGAAGTAGTTGCCTACTGCCTGAGACATGGCCCTCCTTTGGGTGCTGCCGACATAAGAGGAAGGCCGCAGCCCAAATCCTGAAAAGAGGGTCCAGAGCGCATGTGGCAGGATGTGTGTGTGTGTGTGTGTGTGTGTGTAAGGGCTCTAGAGGAATGGGCAAGGAAGCTCATCAACTGCCTTTCGTGGGCAGAAGTACAAGAGGTGCTTCCAAGGAGGCCGAGAAACAACACTTGGCTGAGAAACAACCTACAAACTCTTCCCTGTATTTCAATGCACATCTCCATCCTCCATTCACTCAGCTGCACACTGATGCCTCTCCCTTCCATCCGCCCCCACCCCAAATCATGACGGTGAGGTCCAAGCTGGCACAGGCGGGCCTGTTCAATGCACGATATCCCCCTCCTTCATTCACTCAGCTGCGCATTGATGGCTGTCCTTCACTTCAGCCCCCCCCCCCCCACCTGTGACCGTGAGATCCGAGCTGTCACTGGCGTGCCTGATCACATCGCCAAGCTTCACTCACTTTCTTGCACACCATCCTCTCTCCTTTACTTTGCTCCCACCCCACCCCACCCCACCTGTGACCGTGAAATCCAAGCTGGCACTGGCGGGCCTGTTCAGGCAATCCACAGAGCGGCTGCGCGCAGACGAGGCAGCCAGGGTGAATGGAGACACGCCGGAGCTGCTGCGCACGTGGGGGCCCTCAGCAGTCCCTTCTACTTCGTCGGTGCCATGGGGCGGCCAGCTGGAGGTCATGAAGGGGTCGCCCTCGACACCACCACCCCTGCCGCCAGCACCTGTGGCGTAGAGGGTGAACGCGGAGTGCTGCTGCGGGGGATGTTCCATGGTGTGGAGAGAGGTGGTGGATGCGGAGGCGGAGGTAGCACGCGAGCTGAGGAAGTGCGAGGGAGGGTAGGAATGGAGGGTAGTGGTGGTGCCTGCTGCAGCTGGCAATGGGTCTTTCAAGGAGGGCCCATGAGTCAGATCCGACGAGAGGAGGCCTGAAAAGGCACTGGTGGGCTTGGAGGGCCGCGGCAACCCCAAAGGTGGCTTGGTGGTTGAAGAGGAGACGGAGGAGGAGGTGGATGTAGGAGGGGGTACGCGGGCTGCGGAGGAGCGGGATGTGCTCCCTCCGCGGGAGTTTCGTGCAAGAGGCAGGTCTGAAGAGCGGCGGAGAATGGGTGCGAGGTCGGGGCGGCTGGCGACGGGGTGGTGGTCTGTGGAGTGGCGGAGGATGGGGGCGAGGTCTGGGTCAATGGGGGTGCGGTCGTGAGGTCGCGTGAGTTTGGAGGTGGAGGCACCTCCAGCAGAACTGGATGCCTGCCTGCTGTTGGCGGCGGAGGAGGTGGAGGGGTGCTTGCCTTGCAGGAAGCGGTCTGCGGAGGAGCGACCCAGGGGGCGGCGGTGCGGGGGGCGCTGCTGCTGCAGGCGGTACAGCGCAGCCAGAGCAGACGCGCGCGTGCTGCTGTTGCTGTCATGGGACCGGCGCAAGGGGGAGGGCAGCAAGTCGTGTGGTGCTGACAAGCCACGGGGTGTCAGCGCCTCCATAGAGCGGCTCAAGGGGCTTGCACTGGGCAAACTGCCCCGCGCGCTGCTGCTGGCGCTGCTCAGCAGCGGGTTGCGGTCCGCAGACAGGTGCAGGTCTGCCGCGCTGCCGCGGCCGCCGCTGCTGCTGCGTGGGCTGTCCCCCACCCTGGCGCGAGGACTGCGTGGTGAGTACTGCGCAGCTGCAGCGCTGCTCTCCACATGCATGTGCCTATCTGCTGAGCGGGTGGACAGCACTGTGTCTGTAGAAGCATGCAGGCCGTCCACACCCACACCCATTCCATGTGTAGCGTTGTACCCGCGCGGGCTCCTACGCAGCTCTCCCATAGCTACAGCCAGCGCGTGGGCGCGCGCACCGCTTCCCCGGGCGGCAGGGAAGAGCGTGCCCCTGCCCAGCCTCCCGCCTCTGCCGCCCCGCCCACCTAGAAACGTGGGCTCGCTGGAACTGGGAGTTGGGGGGGCTGGCTCAGGTGGCTCGTCTGCTGCTGGTTTGTCTGTACTTATAACAGGGCTGGGCCGGGCCACAGCAGCACCATGAGCTGGGGGGATGGCTGATGCGGGAGGCGGCGGCAGCAGAGTCTCAGCTTTGGCAGGGGAGGCTGGCTTGGAAACTGGCTTGCGGGGTGCTTTGACTGACGAGGCCCGTGCCGCAGCAGCAGCTGGGGTGGCTGAGGGCTGCGCGGTAGCTGCCGCTGTAGCTGCAGCAGCATGTTTGGGGTTCCAGACGCCCCTTGTGGCAGGTTTGGTGCTGCCGCTTGCGGTCCGGAGTGCTGACGCAGGGGCTGAGGGGGAAGTAGAGATGCAGGATGTGGGCTTGGGGGAGGGAGAGGCAAGGCTAGGGGGTAGGGTCCTGGCTGACCAACCACGTGCACCTGCGGGCGAGCTGGAGGCTGCGGGAGTAGCAGCAGCCGAGGCAGAGCGGCTGAGGCCCTTTGTCACAGGGCTTACCGCCGCCTTGGAAGGTGTAGTGGTGGGGGTGGGGGCGGGGGGGATGGCAGAGGCAGGAGGCTTCCTGGGGGAACCACGCACCTGCTGCTGCTGTTGGAGCTGGAGCTGCTGGTTTCTTGTTCCAGGGGCTGGCACTGAGGTGGCTGGGGGTTTGGGTTGGCGGGTGGTGGGGCCGGGGCTTTTCAGGCTGCTGCTGGTGGCTGTTGGCAAAGTGGGGCGGAGCGAGGATGAGGCCTTACTGAGGGGGGAGGCGGGAGAGGCTGAGGAAGGGCTGGCGCTTGCTGTAGTTGGGGCAGCAGCCTTGGGGGGTGCACTGGCGCTGGTGCTGATGGTTGCGCTGGTGTTGCTTGTGCTGAGGGATGCTGCGGCAGTGGAAGGGGCAGCGATGCTTGAAGTGCCTGGGGCGGCTGGCGCAACCTCGGCTTGTGTCGCCTGGGGCCAGGCTGCACATTCGGCCGCAGGGGTGGGGTCCCTGCTGGGGTACGGCTTGGAAGAGGACGCAGCAGCAAAGGGGGAGGCAGGCTGGACCACGCACCCGGGTGACTCACGCACTGGCTCCTCCTGCTGCTCCTGCTGCTGCGGCTGCCCCTGCTCAGGCGGTCCTAGGCACACCTCTGCTGCTGCCTCCCCAGCTAACGGCGCACGCTGCGGTTGGACGAGTGCCAGTGACGCGTCATCTAGCTGCAAGGCGCGCACGGCACTTGGTTTGGGGACCTCAGCTGTACGTTTTGCTTCGGCTGAATGCGAGTGCACATGGGTTGCTGCTTGGCTCTGGTGGGCCAGTGGTGAAGCAGCTGCTTGCCTCTGCTGCTGCTGCTGCTGCTGCTGCGCACGTGGTGAGCATGCTGCTTGGCTCTGCTGTGCACGTGGGGATGGTGCAGAGGCGGGGCTCGCTGTACCTTCTGGAAGGGCATCGGCGGCCCTGTGGGGTGTGGCAACAGGAGAGAAGGAGAGGACGTGAAAACACAAATACAGAAAATAAAAATATGAAGGAAGGATGTGGGCAGTGCAGCCGCGGGAGTGAGTGATGCCTCACTAAAAACTGGGAGTATGTGTGTGTTGTGCGCGTGTGCGTGCGCATGTGTGTGTGTGTGTGTGTGTGTGTGATAAGGACACACCCTGTATCTTTCTGCCCACCAGTACAGCACTTCCACACATCCAGTGCCACTTATCACCCGTCCAGCTGTGTCCATCCAGTGCCAGCTGTGTTGCAGATGAAATCTCCTGGCATCTCAGCCGCAGCACCAAACTCCGTCGGCTCCCATCCAGGAACTGGAGCTGGAGAAAAGTATTACCACCTTTTGATGCACCACCCTGCCTTTCCTACAGCTGTGCCACTTATCACCAACACACACACACCCTGCCTTTCCTGCAGCTGTGCCACTCATCACCAACACACACACACACACACACACCCTGCCTTTCCTGCAGCTGTGCCACTCATCACCAACACACACACCCACGCACACCCTGCCTTTCCTGCAGCTGTGCCACTCATCACCAACACACCCACACACCCACACACACACCCACACCCACACACACCCTGCCTTTCCTGCAGCTGTGCCACTCATCACCAACACACACACGCACACACACACACCACACCTGTCCACTTGGTGGACAGCGCCAGACAGAGCCTGCAGCCTGCGCTGGAGTTGGTCCATGCGATCTGTGAGGGGGTGGGAGGGGGTCATCAATGGGCTGAGCCCACGGGGCGGAAGGTCAGATGCACCTGCGCCATGTGTGTGTGTAATTGTGTGTGATGCATAGTGGGATTGCAGGCGCGTACGTGTGCAAGAGTTCATGCATGGGCGATCCCAGGTGTGGAAGAGGGGTGTGCAGGCGTGCAAATTCGGACTGCAAGCTGCATTCTTTTCCTCATATACTGCAGTGGTCGAAACATGCAGGGTGATTCCCTTTGTGTTCTTTTTGGTGCGTCTCCATGAAGGAGGCTCTCATCTGTTGAGTTGCCCTTCAAGAAAACAACCACAAACAAAAACATCTAAAGGGTCTCTACAAGGCAGGGACTGAACACTGTTCAGCATTCCATCCTTTTATACACAAGCATGAAGATGAACACAAACAAGAACACAGGCGTGCACACTATGATCCCATAATTGTGAACAATTAGAACCCCCTCTTCCACCACCCTCCATCCTCCCTCTCCCCACACACATGCACACACCTCTTGGGCTACCCAGAACAGGTGTGGATGTCGAGGAGGGGGTGGCTGCCTGGTCTTGCGTGGGAGCGCCTGCTGGACCCATCGGGATGTGCTGCTGCTGCTGCTGCTGATGTGGCTGCCCTGCCTCTTTTGATGACACCCCTGAGACAGCGCTCACAGGGGCCAGTGGGTGCGGACTCACTGCGGGCTGTACAAGGCTTTGAGCGGAGGATGGAGTTGTGCAGTGAGGTACAGGGAAGGATGAGGGCTGCACAGGGCTTGAATGATGAGCATGGGGCTGTGAACGGAAGTCTGCCTCGCGTGTGCCAGTGGCGGCGGAGGTTGGCGTGGCGAAACGAGGAGAGCTGGCAGGGGGCGAGGGCGACTGCGCTTGTGCGTAGGCTGAGGAGCGCGAGCTGACTTGGCTGAGGGAGCGGGAGGGCCGAGCCTGAAGCCGAGGAAGAAGCCGCATTGTGCATATTGTGTGTGCATGCGTGTGTGTGTGTGTGCGTGTGTGTGTGTGTTGTGTGTGTGTGTGTGTGTGTGTGTGCGCGCGTGCGTGCGAGAAAAACTTGATACATTGCTGGCGATTACACTTTGCATTTTGGTGGAGGGTGTCACAAGGTGCTCGAGGTTGGGCTGCGCTGGAGCTGCAGGCATTAGAAAAAAGAAAGGATAAAACCACATCGACGGAGAAGACTCTCCCTACATCAACCAAGGAAATGGAGGGACGGCGGCTCAAAAGTACCGAAAGTCCCCTCCACCACATCAGGCATTCTGCTGTGTGAGAGCTTAATTTTTGCGCAGGGGCCATGCTAATCTTCTCTATATTGTTCCAGTTTTAACAAAGTCCCAAAGGGCTCGATTCTTGGATTCTTGGGTTGGATTAGAGATTGAAATTTCTCTAAAGGAAAAGGCAGCCTTCCAGCCTACCAGACTCCACTCCAAAAAGGCAGCTACACACAAAGGCCTTGTGCTTGCCACGCACGCTGCCTTGCTCTTGCGTACACTTTTGACAGCACTTTTGCTGTGCACTGGATGCACTGAATGCCTTGCGCTTGCCACGCACGCTGCCTTGCTCTTGTGCACACTTTTGACAGCACTTTTGCAGTGCAATGGATGCACTGGATGGCTCCAACCTGCCGTGCATCTTGCCTTGCTTTCTTATAAACCTGGCAGAGTGCTTTGCACTCAACACACCTGCATAGCATCCTCCTGACTCTTGACAGAATGCTTGATGATGATAATGATGATGATGATGGTGACAATGATTGGCATCCTCCATTTGACAAATTGGTGACAGAACAGCATGTTGCGCATCAAGTCTCCCCCCCTGCCTGCCTCCGTTTCCTTCGTATGCTCACTCAGCACACTACGTTGCACACACACACACACACACCTGCTCAGCATCATCCTCTTCCTCCATCTCAGTGTTGAACAGCATGTTGCGCACCAAGCCGTCCCTCCTGTCAGCCTCCTCTTCCTCCTCCCCGTGCTCCCCTTCTTGATCAACCTCCTCAAGGATACTGCCAGTGCCCCTCAAGCGCTCTTGCGTGGGCTGCGTGCGTATATGTATGTGGATGTGTGTGTACATGCACAGAGGTTTTTGGTTTTATTGCCAGAGCCCCTCAGGCGCTCTCGTGTGGGCTGCGTATGCGTCTGTGCGTGCATCGTGCATGTGCGTGCGTGTGTGCGTGCATTCATGCACAGAAAGCTGCCAGGTTTTGTTCATGCACATGGGCAAATGGACATGGGGCCAAACCAACTGCGGAGCTGCTGTAGCGGATTGCCGGATCCTGTCTTTCACGTCTGCAACGTCAACATCAAAATGACACACCCTCATGAACTCTTCATCCTCCCTCATGCCCTCCCTGGAAAACTCGTATGCCAACTGCCCTGCACAACCGAAGAAATGTTCAATATGACCTCGCAACCTGCATCACCATCAGCTCCCTGCACTAGCAAAACACAACCCTGCATTTCACCTTGAGCTCCTGTGGTAATAAAACACAAAGGGATCGTTATACAGAACTATACGTCACAAATTCCAGCACTATTTGCATTAGCATAAATTATAACAGTGCTATTAACCAATGCCGCTCCCTTTAGATCGGCATTTAGCGTTATATGAGGGTCTTTTAAAGCTCTGCACCTAGCGCTATAGGCCAACGCCGATCTCTAATACCTACCCCATGTAGGCCTGAAACAAAATACAGCCCGCGCTTCAGTGTGAGCCCCTGTGGCACCGAACCACCGCCCTTCAGCATTTTACTGTGAAGCCCTGAAGCATCAAAATATGCAACTTACCGTGAAGTCCTGCAGGTTGAGCGTAACCGGCACGCTGCGAGCCGCCTCCAAGTTCTGCGCCCCCATGCGCATCTCCGCCTGCAGCTGCTGCATCTGGGCCTGCATCTCCTCAAGCTGCACAGACGCACATGCACACACCAACACAGGGCAGTACATGTCAGCGCATTTCGTTAAGTGACGAGGCTTTGTCTGTCCGCAGCTGCTGCATCTGGGCCTGCACCTCCTCAAGCTACACAGACGCGCATGCTCACACCATCGCAAGGGCAGCACATGTCAGCACATTTTGGAAAGCGACGAGGCTTTGCAGTGTGCAAAGGGGAGCATGTGCGCACGCGCGCGCGCGTGTGTGTGTGTGTGTGTGTGTGTTGCGTATATGCACGCATGCTCGCGCAAGCGCAGTGCTAGCTTCTTAGCCTGGTGCTGCAGCATCTGGTCATGCATTTCCTTGAGCTGCACACACAGATGCATCAGGCGCTGCACTTCCTTGAGCTGCTCACACAAGGGCGTCTAAGCACAGACAAACTCAAGGCAGGCAGACACTCTTGCATTAAAGGCGTCTAAGCACAGACAAACTCAGGGCCGGCAGGCACTCATGCATTGCTGAGAGTTATGAAGTACCCAATTCACCAATGCTCATCCGATCCTGTTTAATCGATGTGTGCTTTGTAAGTGTGGGTGCTCAAGCCAACAGACTTGCACAGCATAGTACAGCAGAGCCAGAGAAATCCGCGCACCTGCCGGTTCATGTAGGTCAGGGATGACTCTGGGAGATCAGAGGGCTGACTCCCAAGGACCGCACTGGCCAGCCTGTGGAATGAGGTCAAGGAATGGAAGGAATGGATGATGGAAATGGATGAATGAATGAATAGAAAGAATGGAGGGAGGGATTGATTCCCAAGGGCCGCACTGGCCAGCCTGTGGAATGGGCGGGCATGGTGAAGCCTTAGTGACGCAACATGTCTTTCAATGCTTAAACATCTGCTTCAATGCTTAAACATCTCATGCACGAGTGCTTAAGCATCTGCTTCAATGCTTAAACATCTGCTTCAATGCTTAAACATCTCATGCACGAGCTCACAAGTTGGGTATGTTCATGCGTGCGTGCGTGCGTGCGTGTGTGTGTGTGTGTGTGTGTGTGTGTGTGTGTGTGTGTGCTGGTGGTGGTGGTGGGGACACCTGTTGTGCTTGCGTTTGCGCAAGTGAGCCAACAAAGCCCACCATCCCCATCTGGGGACACTTTTGCAGCCGACCCATCCCTGTTGTGCTTGTTGTGTTCAGTGCAAGCGAACCATCTAAGCACATCGACCTACCTGGAAGGGGATGCTCCTGCGGCGGCTCCATCCCAGCTGATGCTCCTGCCTGCAGCCTGTAGCGCCAGCTGCTCATCGTGGCAATTGACCTGCAGGCCAGCATTGAAGGCCAGCATTGCATCAGGATGAAAGAGGAAGAGAAGAAAAGTCAACGCGTGCCAAGTCCGGCTGCGTGCATCGAGAGGAGAGGTCCCCTCACAAGCAAGCTAGCACGGGTCTCGCCCATGGGCCCTCACACCTGTACTAGACATAGCTAGCCTAGCACCATGATGTACATAGTGAGCACAGAGGGAGCATGCACAACGGAAGGAAGCATGAGGCGCAGCGCTTCAGGTTGGCACATTTAATAGAAACACATGTTTTGTATGGCACGCTTACAAACGTGTTAGCGCTGCATATACGCCAAGCACAGGGCATTCATATGGATTTGGCCAACCCTAGCCGCGTTGCATCGATGCTCAGCACAAATAAATGCACCAATGTTACAGTCGTATTTTCAGAGCAAGACTGGGCATATAAGGCTGCCTTCAAGGCAGCCCTCACCACAACATGCTACACAATTTGGATTTTCTCGGTAACAACATGAGGTAGTTGTCCATCCTTAGCACACCTTTGCGTTCAAGGCAGCCTTCATGGCCGCCACCTCCACAACAAGCTACACAACTAGGTGCTTCTTAACAATGTAGTACGTTTCCTTAGCACACCTTTGCGTTCAAGGCAGCCTTCATGGCCGCCACCTCCACAACTCGCCGCACCACTTGGTGCTCCACAGCAGCCTCTGCTTTCTCTGCGCGTTGCAGGGCTGCAACCTCGCTTTCCTGGGCAGCCTGCACAGAGCACACACAAGCATGACGCACTCAGGTACAAACACATACATCAGCAGATGCTTTTTCCTTTCTGAGCGTTGCAATGCTGCAACCTTGCTCTCTCAGGCAGCCTGCTCAGTACGAGTATAAGCCTTACACAAGCACATGCATCAGAAGGACTTCAACCTCAAATTCTTGGGCAGTCTGTGCAGAGCTCGCTCAAGCACGGCACGCACACACACATACACACACATCAGCAGCTGCTCTGGCACCATAACCCACTCATGACCAGCAGCGCAGGTGCGCACCATCTTTCAAGTGTCCTCAACCACCAGGCTCTTGGATCTTTTCTGAGTCACCTCATTACGCAAATAGGTGCACACACATGCCTCCTTCTACTGACATCAATACGCAACAGGAGCGCACACATGCTGATGCTTGTCCCATCCATCCACCATCCCACCAATCCCTCTCACACAGTCCCACCCACATTCCGCCGCCAACCTGCCAACAACTCACACCCACGCCCATGTAAGCATACACGCATGCTTATACGCTTTTACACACTGACACCCACGCCCACACCCACACACCAATAGCAGTGCGTGCGCCTCTTGCGCTGCAGCCATGGCATCCTGCAGCTGCGCTGCAAGCTCCTCCATCTCCGGCCCTCCACCATGAGAGCCACCTGCCTTCAAATCCTGCAGTTAAAATCATGATTTGCACCACACATCCTATTACATGTTGCAGATTTGACCACACTGCAGCTGGGGGTTTTCTATCCCGTAATTGCATTCTGAATTGCAACGCGTACTTAAATGCAAATCATGGCTTTGACCACAAGCTGTGGTTCGTACCACAGATTCAATACAGTGATTGCACAGTGTTTACAACCAGGGATGGTAACAGGTAAGGTGACAGGGATGGTGAGAGGAGGTAAAGGAGTGCAAAGGGGAAGCTTAAGTGCTCAAAAGGGCTCTGCCCCACGTCTCCCACGACACAACACATACTGAGGGTTTCTCAGCACGAGTGCAGAGGAGGGACACGAAACACGAGTGGACACCAAAGTGAACACTGGACCATGAGTGGGGAGGTCAGCACAGACACCAACCAATGGATATAGGGGCCAGCACGATCACCATGTGGCGTGTGCAATGGCCAGCATGGACACCACACCATGTGTGAAGAGGCCAGTACAATCACCATGTGGCGTGTGCAATGGCCAGCATGGACACCAAACCATGGCACAGAGCAACTTCATGACATAAGTTGCAGCCTCTGTAGGGTATGCTGCTAGAGTGAAAAATGGGTTTGTTGCACAATGGCACTTTATTCCAGGACCCCCTTGAGGCAAAGACTGTAAGTCCAAGTCAAAGACTCTAATCTCCGGGCCAGCAGCTCTACATTTGAAACGTGCAGGCTGACACAGACATCAATGTATCCACAGCGTGTTGTTGACATTGACAACAAGTGCTTCACTGCGTGGACTTATGCCGAGGGCCAGCGGCTCTCCATTGCACATTCCATCATCAAGTCTTGTGACCTGACTCAAGGCTCGACACAAAGAAAGCCACCCACTTGCAGTGATTGTATGATGCTCTTCAGCTCCTCATTCTCTTGGGCAAGCTGACCTGCCAGCTCCCTGAGCTCCTCGTTCTCCTGCGCCGACACATTCAAGCCACAGTCCAGGGCACCCAATGTACAGAGCCCAGCAGCGGGGAGTGTCCACAAAAACCAAGCAATCCTTGCTTTGCCAAGCACAGTTCACTTTGAACTAATAGGGAGATGCTTCAGTGACATTTTTAATTCGGCGCATTTTTATCCTCACAGGAAGCTGGTGCCGAATGGATGCTGTCCAAAGCAATAGTATTTGAGGCTGCCCGAATGGACTTATTTTCCCTGATGTATAGGTGTGGCATGAAGCCCATGTATATAACAGGTGAAAAAAAGGTCATCATCAAAGGTCCCCATCAGATCACCCAATCAGCGCATCAAAAAGGGGGAGCTTCTCTTTCTTGTTTCAGGCTACTTGCAAACGCTACAAATCCCATCACATTAGAGGCGTTATTGCAAAAGCAGCAGAGCAAGGAAACTTGCGGTCGTCAGCTATGTCAAGCATAGAATCACTGCCAAACCTTGTAACAAGACAGGGGAATTAGGATGAGGTCAGAATTTGACATTTCACATTTGGATACGCAGGATGTTGGAATAACGTAAGGTTGAAGAACACATTTAATTGTTGGAAAAACATGGTCCCTGGGTGGGATCACGGGCAATGTCATTGTGATCTGAGGCCAGCAGCTTGATCAAGGGTTACCCAGAGCCGAAACCAATTTCTGAACACTGCATTGAACGAAGAGTTTGTGGCATGGTTGAACGTGGAAAGCAATTTTAGGGCGAGATAACATGCTGCAAAACAGGTCGTTCAGCCTCTTTTCGTCCTTTGCTCGAATTAAGATGTATGGGAAGGTTGCTTTAAAAAGATTTCAAGCATATGCTCACCTACTCACACACAAGGCGTGCTCTTTCCCCCAAAAGTCAACATGCAAGTGGGCAATTCCAGCCCTTGACGGCTCTGCCATTGCCACCGCTGCTAATCTCGCCATTGTCGCTGCTGCTAATCTCACCTGTTCATCTGCTCCGCGCACCTGTAAGTGTTCCTCCTGCAGGTCCTTGTTTGCTGCCCCCAGCTCTGCCACCTTCTGCACCAGTTCTTCCACCTTTTGCTGCAGCGCCTCCACTTCCTCACGCGCCGTAGCTGCCTCAGCAGCGAGCGCAGCCTGTGCTGCTGCAGCCTGATGCTGCAGTGCTTCCACTTTCACATGCGCTGCAGCTGCCTCAGCAGCGAGCGCAGCCTGTGTTGCAGCACTTTGATGCTGCAGCGCCTCCACTTCCGCGCGCGCTGCAGCTGCCTCAGCAGCAAGCGCTGCCTGTGCTGCCGCAGCCTGTTGCTGCTGTGCGCGCTGTGCGTCTACGTATGCAGCGGCTTCGGCATCAGATCTGCGTTGTTGGGCCTCCATTTGTGCTGCCAGGGAGGAGCGGCTTGAGTCCAGCTCTGCTACCTGCAGCATGCGCGAGTTACAGCACAGCAGATGCAATTCTGTACAACCAGGGAGTCCAGCCCTGCCTTGCTACACACACACACACACACACAAACAAACACCACGACACTACAGCTTGCATATCCTTGTTGGTCCCCCTTGCTGCCAAGGATTTAATTTTCATGCACATTTCCTGCTACAACGCTGCAACGCGCAAATTTTGAAAGGTGACATGTGCATGAGATCCTCCTGCAAGCCTGCTGAAGGATGATTTTCAACCCCCCTCTCCCTCCCTCTCTCTCTCTCTCTCTCTCACACACACACACGACTACAGATCAAAGCTCAAACATGAGGTGGCCCATGCAAACCCTTTGACTGCAGCCTGCACAGAAGATGGCCTGCCAAGAAATCCTTTCAGCCAGTCACATACACCTGACCATCTTGGCTGTGCCTTCAAATCACCCACCTTGGATTGCAGCTCGTACATGAGGTCTGCTTGCTTTCGGAAGGATGTGCCTGCACGTGCGCGCGCTGCACTCTCCTCCCGCATGAGCTCCAGCCGCAGCACCTCTCTGCTGGCGCTGTTAGCCAGCAGCTCCATTTCCAGCTGCTCTATGCGCGCCTGCGAGGCTGCCAGCTGCTGGTGCAACTGTTGGGTGATGAGGTCTGGTGTGATGGTGCTGTCGTCTGGCGCAGCCTGTGTGTGTGTGTGTGTGTGTGTGTGTGTGTGTGTGTGTGTGTGTGTGTGTGTGTGCGCGCGTGCCGGGGGGGGGGACGCAGTGTCCAGGACTGATGTGACAGTGCTGACCTTTGGCGCGCATATTTGAATGCAAGTGACTGATGTCCAACTCCATGGAAGTGAGAACGGGCTCTTCTGGGAAGGCCGTGAGCATGCAGACTGACGCGTTCCTTTGGGCACTCCTGCAGGATTGAAGCTGACCAAAGAAACAAAGCTCATCATGCATTGATACTTTATACAGCTCATCCTTTTGCACTTCCGACCTCAGCAGTCACACACACACGCACGCACACACATACACATACAAACACACGCACACACTCTCACCACCTGCTGCTGCTGCTCCTGCTGCCTGGCCGCCGCTGCTGCAAGCAGCTTGCCTTCCAGTTCTGCGCATTGCTGTGATGCCTCCCTCAGCAGCGCCTCTTGTTGTGCACCCTGTGCTGCCGCTGCATGCTGGAGTGCCGCAACCTGTGAGGCTAGCTCCTCCCTCTCCCTCGTAACAGCTGCCAGCTGCCGCTCTGCTGCCCCAGCTGGCAGCTTGGCTGCTGCCGTAGTTGCCTGCACTGCCTGGGCTGCCAGCTGTGCTTGTAGGTCAGAGATCTGTGCCTGCAAGCTGCTAATCTGCTGCTCTGCACGCTGCCCAGCCTGCTGCTCATCCTGCTGCTGCGCTTGCAGGGCCTGCAGCTGTTCTTGCAAGCTGCTAATCTGCTGTTCTGCACACTGCTTAGCTTGCTGCTCATCCTGGTGCTGCGCTTGCAGGGCCTGCAGCTGTTCTTGCAAGCTGCTAATCTGCTGTTCTGCACACTGCTTAGCTTGCTGCTCATCCTGTTGCTGCGCTTGCAGGGCCTGCAGCTGTTCTTGCAAGCTGATAATCTGCTGCTCTACATGCTGCTTAGCCTGCTGCTCATCCTGTTGTTGCGCTTGCAGGGCCTGCAGTTGTTCTTGCAAGCTGCTAATCTGCTGCTCTGCACACTGCTTAGCCTGCTGCTCATCATGCTGTTGCGCTAGTAGGGCCTGCAGCTGTTCTTGCAAGCTGCTAATCTGCTGCTTTGCACACTGCTTAGCTTGTTGCTCATCCTGCTGCTGCGCTTGCACGGCCTGCAGCTGTTCTTGCAAGCTGCTAATCTGCTGCTTTGCACACTGCTTAGCTTGTTGCTCATCCTGCTGCTGCGCTTGCAGGGCCTGCAGCTGTTCTTGCAGGCTGCTAATTTGCTGCTCTGCATGCTGCTTAGCCTGCTGCTCATCCTGTTGCTGCGCTTGCAGGGCCTGCAGCTGTTCTTGCAAGCTGCTAATCTGCTGCTCTGCATGCTGCTTAGCCTGCTGCTCATCCTGTTGCTGCGCTTGTAGGGCTTGCAGCTGTTCTTGCAAGCTGCTAATTTGCTGCTCTGCATGCTGCTTAGCCTGCTGCTCATCCTGTTGCTGCGCTTGCAGGGCCTGCAGCTGTTCTTGCAAGCTGCTAATCTGCTGCTCTGCATGCTGCTTAGCCTGCTGCTCATCCTGTTGCTGCGCTTGCAGGGCCTGCAGCTGTTCTTGCAAGCTGCTAATCTGCTGCTCTGCATGCTGCTTAGCCTGCTGCTCATCCTGTTGCTGCGCTTGCAGGGCCTGCAGCTGTTCTTGCAAGCTGCCAACCTGCTGCTCTGCACACTGTTTAGCCTGCTGCAGGCTGCTGGTGTACTGCTGGTCCTGATGGGCCTGTTGCAGTTGCACCTGCTCGCTGGAAGCCTGCGCCTCACTCAGGTAGGTCAGCTGTTGCCTGCACAAGCGTACAGCAAGGCGTGAGCATGTGGCCTTCATGAGCAAAGGCCTTCATGAGCTTCGCCTTTGTGAGCGCAAGCATAAGCTGTCCATGAGTGTGCGCCCTCTGTGTAAGCGTGGCCCGGGGCCTTTGTGAGCATGGCTTTTGAAGGTGCAAGCGCAAGTTCTCCTTGAGAGCGCAGGCATACGTGTGCAGCCCTTGTGAGCATGGCCTTTGTGAGCATGGCCTTTGAAGGTGCAAGCGTGAGTCGTCCTTGACAGCGCGGGCATGAGTGTGCAGCCTCTGTGAGCGTGGCCCGTGGCCTTTGTGAGCACAGGCGTGAGTGTGCAGCCCTTGTGAGTATGGCCCATGGCCTTTGTGAACACAGGCGCGAGCGGCCCTCGAGAGAGCAGGCACGGGTGTGGGGCGTCTGTGAGCGCGTGTGAGGAGGGAGCGGCTTTGTGAGCGACCTTTGTGTGATCGCAGGCGTGAGAGCGCCGCCTGTGTGAGCCCAGGCAAGCAGAAGCAGAAGCCCTTGCATTGTGTGCGTAGGATGCAGTGGGGCTTGCTGCCCATACGTTCAGATCCATTGGGAGGGCAGTGCCTGACCTCTTCTTTCTGTGTGCTGCATGCTTCCAGGCCCGCATCCATTGAGCTTCAAAAGCTGATCTAAAAGATGGAACACACAAACACATGGGGGAGGATGCCTCAAACACAAGGCACGCTCAGGCTCTGCTTCCCCTATGCAGCTGAAAGCATGGGACACTCACAAATGTGGGGTGCATGAGGGCAGGCACTGCTTACACATTCAAGCAGTGCACAAAAAGGTGCGCACGTATTTGGCACCGGGATTTCATTTCTTGTTACATCTCAAGCCTGGTGCACCACTCCTTGATAGCATAATTATTTGATAGACCACTCTTTGATAGCATCTTTATTTGATAGCCAGAGCTAGTTGGGCACAGTGGGCCCAGGACATGCAATGCCATACCGAAGGAGGGAACTCTTGATGAATCACATTCCCTTGCAAGGAGACAGTAAGCCTGATCTTGATGTACATACACACACACATTGACATTTGTCAGACAGCTCCCAACACACCTGACATCCTCCAGAGCAGCAACCGCTTGAGTATGAGCCGCTCGTGCTGCTGCAGCCTCCTGCTGGGCAGTCGCGAGCGAAGCCTGCAATGCAGCTGCCTCCTCTGTACTCTCCCGCTGTGCAGCAGTTAATGCTGCTTGAAGCGCTGCAAGCTGCCCCTCTGTGCGTAGGCTACGAGCTGCGCCCAACTCTTGTGTGCGTGCAGCGGCTATGAGTGCCTCCTGCTGTGCCAAAATCAGTGCTGCCTGCAGCGCTGCAGCCTCTGCACTGCGCTGCTGTGCGGCGTCTGCTGCGGCACCCAGCGCTGCAGCCTCTGCTGCCAGCGCTGCGCACACCGCGCTCGTGCGCGCTGCCTCCTGCTGCGCTGCCCCCAAGGCGTCCTTCAGCTCCTGGACCTGGCTCGCGCTCTCGCGCTGCGCAGCAGTGAGGGCCACATGCAGTGCAGCTGCTTCCGCGGACAGCGCGTCCCGCGCGTCAGCTGCCTGCTCACGCTCGCGGCTGTGCTGCGCTGCGGCGCGCTGTGCTGCGTCCAGGGCTGCACGCAGTGCGGCTGCCTGCTGAGAGGCTTCGTGCCACGCAGCAAGGAGGGCGGCATGAGGCAGTGCTGCTGCCTTGCCACTGTCGTCCGTACCCTTTGCTGCTGGTTGAGCTGCTGCACCTGCCTCTTGAGACGGTGCAGCCCCTTGTGGTAGTGCAGCCTCTGGAGGTGGTGCACGTGCTGCAGCTGCTATTGGTGGTGCAGGCAAGCTCACCTCCACTTCTGTGCACTGCTGCTGCTGCTGCTCCTGTGCTGCTGCAAGCTGCGCCTGCAGGGACGCCACCTTGGCTTGCAGGTTCGATGCGCGCTGGCGGTCCTCCGTGCGGCAGGTGTTGAGCTCATCCACCTGCAGCGGTATTGGGAAGGAAGTGGTGATGCATACGCTGCACATGTTGCATTCTGTGTTCAGCTCCGCCACCTGCAGCAGCAGCGGCGGCAATGGAACGGAATGTGCCGGGATTGGATGGGCCACGCGACAGTCAGGTGATCGAGGGCAGTCACCTGCAGAGGCATTGGCGAGCAATGGGGTGTGCATGAGGGTGCCTGGCAAGGACTGGGGTGTGTACTTGGTGTGATGGTGGTAAGGATGGCATGGGCTTATCACGGCAGCTAGCTGATTGAGCGCAATTCACCTGCAGAGGCATTGGCAAGGATCAGTTTGTGCATGTGTGTGCCTGGTAAAGACTGGGGTGTGTGCTTGGTGTGTGCCAGGTGTGATGGTAATCAGGGTCTGGGTGTGTGTGTGGGCTTCTGTTAGGGACTGGAGTCTGTGCCTGATGCGTGCATGTGGATGCCTGGTAAGGATAGGGGTGTGTTGCCTGGTGTGGGCCTGGTGTGGTGGTGGTAAGGATTGGGGTGTGCGTGTATGTGTTTGGTGAGGATGGGGATGTGCTCGGTGTGGGCCTGGTGTGATGGTGGCACGGATCGGGATGTGAGTTTGTGTGCCTTGTAGGGTGTAAGGATCGGGGTGTGCTTGGTAAAGACTGGGATGAGCGCATGCGTGCTTGGTAAGGAGTCGGAGTGTGCCTGAGTCACAGGTGAAAGTTGCAGGCAGCTTGTTGGGCACAGCCCCATGCATCGTGGTCCAGTGATGCCTGGTGTAAGAGTCCTGGTGAAGTATGGTGGTGCAGTAGTTTCCTTGCAAGGCGTAAAGACTACTGGTGGAGGATGGTGTGGTGACAAGTGTTTTGAGCACAAAGAGTCGCACTGCAGCAGGTGCTCAGCTCAGGGCCAATGTGTGCAGCTGATCGCACGCTCCTGTGCCAGACAGAAAAATGCCACCATCACTGGCAAATTCGGTTTACTCCAGCGAAGAGGTTTAGCTGAGATCTTGGACACAAAAGTCAGTGCTGCGCAAATTTGGGCTTTACAAAACGGAGTCGAGAGTCAGCCGCAGCTCACCCAAGGTATCAACCCATGGAGGTCCCCTTATCAAGCCAAACTGTGCCCTCCCCATTCACCGTAGTCTCGCTGATGAGAGGCGGATGTTCATGAGCACCCACATCCTTGCGCACCTTCATACATACGATTCTTTTTGAAGTCAGAAAACTGTGCATGCCGAGAAGCACTGGACTTTCCTTTCAGGGTGGCGCCCAGGATCCCAACACATCCACATACTTCAAACCAAATGCCCAGGCACCAGCGTTCTTTCTCATGGCTTGTGCTTCAAATCAACAGCACTAGGAACCAGCTCCTTCCCAAGGCTTGTACTTCAAATCAACAGCCACACGCACCTGTGCCTTTTCCCATGGCTTGCACTTTCAATTGACAGCCACAGGCACCTGCGCCGTTACCTTGGCTTGCACTTTAAATCAACAGCAAAGGCCTTCCCCCTGCGCCTCTACCTTGGCTTGCAGGCCTTCCGTGTCCCGCTTCAGCTGCAGCAGCGTATCCTCCGCCCGCGCGCGCGATGCCGCCATCTCCCGCAGCAGCTCCTGACGCAGCACATGACAGAGGTCAAACACAAACACAAACACGTCAGACACCAGAATCTGGAGCACTATTGTCGTGTCGTCACACACACGTTCGCACACACTGCTGCCGTGGCAGCTCCAGTTACAGACTGTTCCTGGAACAGATTGCGACTCAAGAATGCACATGCGCACGAGAGGGCTGTGGCAGCGCCTCTTCTGCTCGTTGCCGCCCTTCCCACCAGCAGCCCCGGAGATCAATCAAGCTCATGCAGCTCGTGATTGGGCGCGTATGAGAGCATGAGCAGTGCAATGCGTACGTGAGCACACATGTGCTGAGCAGTGCAGTGCAGTGCCTGCGTGAGAACAGTGCACCAAAAGCCTTGCCTGCACCACTGGAGCTGCCTCCCCAAAAGCAACCGCCGCCAACGTGCTCTACCAAAGCACATTGGCAGTTTTCGCAACAGTGTGGTGCACACATCATGCAGACGCTAAGACATGCAAGCCAGGGCTGGGCCAAAGCAAAGCAGCTGCACGAGAAGGCTTGTTGCGCACTGCACACCCTCTCAAGGTATGCCAGAAGCTTGTGGCATGGAAGGCTGTACACACACTTCATTTGCACGTGTCTCGCCTGTAAAATCATGTGTGCTGTAGAATCATGTGTGCTGTAGAACCATGTGTGTATATATGTTTCATCAGTACATCTCATGCCTGTAGAACAATGTAGAATCATGTTTGTGTACACATTTTACCTGTACATGTCACGCCTGTAGAACAAAGAAAGTGTGCTTGGCTGAGCAAAGACATGAGACACAAGAGACTCGCACCTGCTGCAGTACTTCCCTGCTTGCACTGCCAGCCACCCCCAGCAGCATGAAAAAAATACATAGATAGATAGATAGAGAGAGAGAGATTGGCATGCATCCTGTTGGGTATGCGAGAAGCATGCACCTGTGTGCAGGAGCGTCGCACGCTCGTCTCCTGCTTGTGGAACTGCATCTGTGTGGCTTTATGATTCACACCTCCAGGCAGCCTGGCACTCAGCCCAAGAGTATGTGTGTGACGTGTGTGTACGTGTCTCAAATGACTCACACCTCCAAGCAGCCTGGCGCTCAGCCCAGGAGTATGAATGTGTGTGTGTGTGTTGTGTGGCTTAAATGACTCGCACCTCCAGGCAGCCTGGCACTCAGCCCAGGAGTATGTGTGTGGCGCATGTGTGGGCTTGAATGGCTTACACCTCAACTTGGCCTGGCACTCAGCCCTTTCTTGACCTTTGCTTTTCCGCTCTCATCCGTACCTGCCGCAGCACCTCCCTGCTTGCACTGCCAGCCACCAGCTGCAGCTCCAGCTCCTCTGCGCGCGCCTTGGCCTCCGCCAGCTGTTGCTGCAGGGTCTCAGTGCTGCTGGACGCCAGCTGCTGCTGTACCTCCTCAGTCTGCGCGCATGCGTGAGCGAGCTGACGCTGGAACTCCTCAGAGCGCGCCTTGGCGTTTGCCAGCTGCTCCTGCAGGGCCTCACAGTGCTGCTCAGCTGCTGCTCGCTGCTGCTTCACCTCTTCAGCTTGTACGTCTGCGTCTGCAAGCTGCTGCTGCAGCGTGCTTGCTTGGGCCTCGGCTGCAGCTACCTGACGCTGCAGTGTTGAGTTATGGGCCTCAGCTGCTGCTCGCTGCTGCTGCTGCTGCTCCTGCAAATCCTTGGATCGTGATTCTGCAGCAGCAAGTTGCTGCGTTAGCAAACTTGCCTCCGCCGCAGCTGCAGCTACCTGACGCTGCAGAGACAAGCTTTCAGCCTGAGCCGCTGCTAGCTGCTGCTTCAACTCCTGTGCTTGTGCACCAGCACCTGCCAGCTGCTGCTGCAATGCGCTTGTCCAGGCCTCAGCTGTTGCCAGCTGCTGCTGCACTCCCTCAGATCGAGCCTCAGCCGCTGCCAGCTGCTGCTGTGTCATCTCAGCTTTCGCATTGGCGTCAGCCAGCTGCTGCTGCATTGTGCTTGTCTGGGCCTCAGCTGCTGCCAGCTGCTGCTGTGCTTCTTCGGCTTTCGCAATGGCGTCAGCCAGCTGCTCCTGCACTCCCTCAGATCGAGCCTCAGCTGCTGCCAGCTGCTGCTGTGCTTCCTCAGATTTGGCTCTGGCATCAGCAAGCTGCTGCTGCGTTCCCTCAGATCGAGTCTCAGCCGCTGCCAGCTGCTGCTGTGCTTCCTCAGATTTGGCATTGGCGTCAGCCAGCTGCTGCTGCAGTGTGCTTATCTGGGCCTCAGCCCCTGCGAGCTGCTGCTGTGCTTCTTCGGCTTTCACATTGGCGTCAGCCAGCTGCTGCTGTAGTGTGCTTGTCTGGGACTCAGCTGCTGCCAGCTGCTGCTGTGCTCCTTCGGTTGTTGCATTGGCATCAGCCAGCTGCTGCTCCACTCCCTCAGATCGAGCCTCAGCCACTGCCAACTGCTGCTGTACTCCCTCGAAATTGGTATTGGCGTCAGTCAGCTGCTGCTGTAGTGTGCTTGTCTGGGCCTCAGCTGCTGCCAGCTGCTGCTGTACTCCCTCGAAATTGGTATTGGCGTCAGTCAGCTGCTGCTGCAGTGTGCTTGTCTGGGCCTCAGCTGCTGCCAGCTGCTGCTGCGCTTCTTCGGCTTTCGCATTGGCATCAGCCAGCTGCTGCTGCAGTGTGCTTGTCTGGGCCTGAGCTGCTGCCAGCTGCTGCTGTGCTTCCTCAGATTTGGCATTGGCGTCAGTCAGATGCTGCTGTGCTTCTTCGGCTTTTGCATTGGCGTGAGTCACCTGCTGCTGCGATGCGCTTGTCTGGGCCTCAGCTGCTGCCAGCTGCTGCTGTGCTGCCTCAGCTGTTGCATTGGCATCAGCCAGCTGTTGCTGCACTCCCTCAGATCGAGCCTCAGCCGCTGCCAGCTGCTGCTGTGCTTCCTCAGATTTAGCATTGGCGTCAGTCAGCTGCTGCTGCAGTGTGCTTGTCTGGGCCTTTGAGGCTGCCAGCTGCTGCTGTGCTTCTTCGGCTTTCGCATTGGCGTCAGCCAGCTGCTGCTGTGCTTCCTCAGATTTGGCATTGGCGTCTGTCAGCTGCTGCTGCAGTGTGCTTGTCTGGGCCTCAGCTGCTGCCAGCTGCTGCTGTGCTTCTTCGGCTTTGGCATTGGCATCAGCCAGCTGCTGCTGCAGTGTGCTTGTCTGGGCCTTTGAGGCTGCCAGCTGCTGCTGTGCTTCTTCGGCTTTTGCATTGGCGTCAGCCAGCTGCTGCTGCAGTGTGCTTGTCTGGGCCTGAGCCGCTGCCAGCTGCTGCTGTGCTTCTTCGGCTTTGGCATTGGCATCAGCCAGCTGCTGCTGCAGTGTGCTTGTCTGGGCCTTTGAGGCTGCCAGCTGCTGCTGTGCTTCTTCGGCTTTTGCATTGGCGTCAGCCAGCTGCTGCTGCAGTGTGCTTGTCTGGGCCTGAGCCGCTGCCAGCTGCTGCTGTGCTTCCTCAGATTTGGCATTGGCGTCAGTCAGATGCTGCTGTGCTCCTTCGGCTTTTGCATTGGCGTCAGCCAGCTGCTGCTGCAGTGTGCTTGTCTGGGCCTGAGCAGCTGCCAGCTGATGCTGTGCTTCTTTGGCGTTTGCATTGGCGTGAGTCACCTGCTGCTGCGATGCGCTTGTCTGGGCCTCAGCTGCTGCCAGCTGCTGCTGCACTCCCTCAGATCGAGCCTCAGCCGCTGCCAGCTGCTGCTGTGCTTGCTCAGATTTGGCATTGGCGTCAGTCAGCTGCTGCTGCAGTGTGCTTGTCTGGACCTTTGAGGCTGCCAGCTGCTGCTGTGCTTCTTCGGCTTTCGCATTGGCATCAGCCAGCTGCTGTTGTAGTGTGCTTGTCTGGGCCTCAGCTGCTGCCAGCTGCTGCTGTACTTCCTCAGATCTGGCATCGGCGTCAGTCAGCTGCTGCTCCAGTGTGCTTGTCTGGGCCTCAGCCGCTGCCAGTTGCTGCTGTGCTCCTTCAGCTTTTGCATTGGCGTGAGTCACCTGCTGCTGCGATGCGCTTGTCTGGGCCTCAGCTGCTGCCAGCTGCTGCTGTGCTTCTTCGGCTTTCTCATTGGCGTCAGCCAGCTGCTGCTGCAGCGTGCTTGTCTGGGCCTCAGCTGCTGCCAGCTGCTGCTGTACTCCCTCAGATTTTGCATCAGCGTCAGTCAGCTGCTGCTGCAGTGTGCTTGTCTGGACCTTTGAGGCTGCCAGCTGCTGCTGCGCTTCTTCGGCTTTCGCATTGGCGTCAGCCAGCTGCTGTTGCAGTGTGCTTGTCTGGGCCTTTGAGGCTGCCAGCTGCTGCTGTACTCCCTCAGATTTGGCATCGGCGTCAGTCAGCTGCTGCTGCAGTGTGCTTGTCTGGGCCTCAGCCGCTGCCAGCTGCTGCTGTGCTTCTTCAGCTTTTGCATTGACGTCAGTCAGCTGCTGCTGCAATGCGCTTGTCTGGGCCTCACCTGCTGCCAGCTGCAGCTGTGCTGCCTCGGCTGTTGCATTGGCATCAGCCAGCTGCTGCTGTAGTGTGCTTGTCTGGGCCTCAGCTGCTGCCAGCTGCTGCTGTGCTTCTTCGGCTTTCGCATTGGCGTCAGCCAGCTGCTGCTGTACTCCCTCAGATTTGGCATCAGCGTCAGTCAGCTGCTGCTGCAGTGTGCTTGTCTGGACCTTTGAGGCTGCCAGCTGCTGCTGCGCTTCTTCGGCTTTCGCATTGGCGTCAGCCAGCTGCTGTTGCAGTGTGCTTGTCTGGGCCTTTGAGGCTGCCAGCTGCTGCTGTACTCCCTCAGATTTGGCATCGGCGTCAGTCAGCTGCTGCTGCAGTGTGCTTGTCTGGGCCTCAGCCGCTGCCAGCTGCTGCTGTGCTTCTTCAGCTTTTGCATTGACGTCAGTCAGCTGCTGCTGCAATGCGCTTGTCTGGGCCTCACCTGCTGCCAGCTGCAGCTGTGCTGCCTCGGCTGTTGCATTGGCATCAGCCAGCTGCTGCTGTAGTGTGCTTGTCTGGGCCTCAGCTGCTGCCAGCTGCTGCTGTGCTTCTTCGGCTTTCGCATTGGCGTCAGCCAGCTGCTGCTGTACTCCCTCAGATTTGGCATCAGCGTCAGTCAGCTGCTGCTGCAGTGTGCTTGTCTGGACCTTTGAGGCTGCCAGCTGCTGCTGCGCTTCTTCGGCTTTCGCATTGGCGTCAGCCAGCTGCTGTTGTAGTGTGCTTGTCTGGGCCTTTGAGGCTGCCAGCTGCTGCTGTACTTCCTCAGATATGGCATCGGCGTCAGTCAGCTGCTGCTGCAGTGTGCTTGTCTGGGCCTCAGCCGCTGCCAGCTGCTGCTGTGCTTCTTCAGCTTTTGCATTGGCGTCAGTCAGCTGCTGCTGCTGCAATGCGCTTGTCTGGGCCTCACCTGCTGCCAGCTGCAGCTGTGCTGCCTCGGCTGTTGCATTGGCATCAGCCAGCTGCTGCTGTAGTGTGCTTGTCTGGGCCTCAGCTGCTGCCAGCTGCTGCTGTGCTTCTTCGGCTTTCGCATTGGCGTCAGTCAGCTGCTGCTGCAATGTGCTTGTCTGGGCCTCAGCTGCTGCCAGCTGCTGCTGTGCTTCTTCGGCTTTTGCATTGGCGTCAGCCAGCTGCTGCTGCAGCGTGCTTGTCTGGGCCTCAGCTGCTGCCAGCTGCTGCTGTACTCCCTCAGATTTGGCATTGGCGTCAGTCAGCAGCTGCTGTGCTTCTGCAGCTTTCGCATTGGCGTCAGCCAGCTGCTGTTGTAGTGTGCTTGTCTGGGCCTCAGCTGCTGCCAGCTGCTCCTGTGTTCCCTCAGATTGAGTCTCAGCTGCTGCCAGCTGCTTGTGAGCTTTCTCAACTTTCGCATTGGCATCTGCCAGCTGCTGCTGCAGCGTGCTTGCCTGGGCCTCAGCTGCTGCCAGCTGCTGCTGTGCTTCTTCGGCCTCCGCACTGGTGTTGATCAGCTGCTGCTCCAGGGATCTGTTCTGTGCCTCTGCCACGCCCAGCCTTTGCCCGAGATCATGTGCCTGTTTTGCAGAGGCTTGCAGCTGTTGTAGCTGCCCCTGGCTGCTCTGGCAAGCAGCTGCTTCTGCTGCAGATGCGGCTTGCTTTGCCTGCAACCACATGCAATACTCCAACGTGTTGGCCAAACTTAGAACCCCACGCCTGTACCTAAGCTATGCCTAAGCACGGCCACTGTCATGAAAAGTCAAGCACGCTAGCTCATGCAGACCTGCTGCTTCTTGGAGATTCGATGGGACGTTCTTTTCACATTGCGCACGCAGGCATATTGTGCACATAGGCAAACCTCATATTGTGCACATAAGCATACCTTAAATTGTGCACTCAGGCAGGGATTGGCATATAGCGCTTCACGCCACATTTAAACAGCGCTATATAGTGTTATATAGCATTATATCATAATGGCGTTACATAATAATGCTGCTCCCCATAGATCAGCATATGCGCTCTTTCAGGGTCTTCTACAGCACACTACTACAGGACAACGCCAATCCCTAGTCACATGCAAGGGGCTTGGGCACTGACCTGCAGGAATGCGACCTCGGCCTCTGCTATAGCTTGGATCAGCTCTGTTGCTTGCTGTATCTGGGCGGTATGCACTGCCTGTGCTGCTGCCAGTGCCTCCGTCTGTGCAGCAGCTGTGCCACGCAGGTGTGTTGCTTCGGCCTCTGCGCGCTCCAGTGCTGCTGCCTGCTCTTTACGCGCTGCCTCTGCTGCTGCCAGTGCCTCCGTCTGTGCAGCAGCTGTGCCACGCAGGTGTGTTGCTTCAACCTCTGCTGCTGCCAGTGCCTCCGCCTGTGCAGCAGCTGTGCCATGCAGGTGTGTTGCTTTGGCCTCTGCGCGCTCCAGTGCTGCTGCCTGCTCTTTACGCGCTGCCTCTGCTGCTGCCAGTGCCTCCGTCTGTGCAGCAGCTGTGCCACGCAGGTGTGTTGCTTCAACCTCTGCTGCTGCCAGTGCCTCCGCCTGTGCAGCAGCCGTGCCGCGCAGGTGTGTTACTTCGGCCTCTGCGCGCTCCAGTGCTGCTGCTTGCTCTTTACGCACTGCCTCTGCTGCTGCCAGTGCCTCCGTCTGTGCAGCAGCTGTGCCACGCAGGTGTGTTGCTTCAACCTCTGCTACTGCCAGTGCCTCCGCCTGTGCAGCAGCTGTGCCACGCAGGTGTGTTGCTTCGGCCTCTGCGCGCTCCAGTGCTGCTGCCTGCTCTTTACGTGCTGCCTCTGCTGCTGCCAGTGCCTCTGTCTGTGCAGCAGCTGTGCCGCGCAGGTGCGTTGCTTCAACCTCTGCGCGCTCCAGTGCTGCTGCTTGCTCTTTACGCACTGCCTCTGCTGCTGCCAGTGCCTCCGTTTGTGCAGCAGCTGTGCCACGCAGGTGTGTTGCTTCAACCTCTGCTACTGCCAGTGCCTCCGCCTGTGCAACAGCTGTGCCACGCAGGTGTGTTGCTTCGGCCTCTGCGCGCTCCAGTGCTGCTGCCTGCTCTTTACGCGCTGCCTCTGCTGCTGCCAGTGCCTCCGTTTGTGCAGCAGCTGTGCCACGCAGGTGTGTTGCTTCAACCTCTGCTGCTGCCAGTGCCTCTGCCTGTGCAGCAGCTGTGCCACGCAGGTGTGTTGCTTTGGCCTCTGCGCACTCCAGTGCTGCTGCCTGCTCTTTACGCGCTGCCTCTGCTGCTGCCAGTGCCTCCGTCTGCGCAGCAGCTGTGCCACGCAGGTGTGTTGCTTCAACCTCTGCTGCTGCCAGTGCCTCCGCCTGTGCAGCAGCTGTGCCACGCAGGTGTGTTGCTTTGGCCTCTGCGCACTCCAGTGCTGCTGCCTGCTCTTTACGCACTGCCTCTGCTGCTGCCAGTGCCTCCGTCTGTGCAGCAGCTGTGCCACGCAGGTGTGTTGCTTCAACCTCTGCTACTGCCAGTGCCTCCGCCTGTGCAGCAGCTGTGCCACGCAGGTGTGTTGCTTCGGCCTCTGCGCGCTCCAGTGCTGCTGCCTGCTCTTTACGTGCTGCCTCTGCTGCTGCCAGTGCCTCTGTCTGTGCAGCAGCTGTGCCGCGCAGGTGCGTTGCTTCAACCTCTGCGCGCTCCAGTGCTGCTGCTTGCTCTTTACGCACTGCCTCTGCTGCTGCCAGTGCCTCCGTTTGTGCAGCAGCTGTGCCACGCAGGTGTGTTGCTTCAACCTCTGCTACTGCCAGTGCCTCCGCCTGTGCAACAGCTGTGCCACGCAGGTGTGTTGCTTCGGCCTCTGCGCGCTCCAGTGCTGCTGCCTGCTCTTTACGCGCTGCCTCTGCTGCTGCCAGTGCCTCCGTTTGTGCAGCAGCTGTGCCACGCAGGTGTGTTGCTTCAACCTCTGCTGCTGCCAGTGCCTCTGCCTGTGCAGCAGCTGTGCCACGCAGGTGTGTTGCTTTGGCCTCTGCGCACTCCAGTGCTGCTGCCTGCTCTTTACGCGCTGCCTCTGCTGCTGCCAGTGCCTCCGTCTGCGCAGCAGCTGTGCCACGCAGGTGTGTTGCTTCAACCTCTGCTGCTGCCAGTGCCTCCGCCTGTGCAGCAGCTGTGCCACGCAGGTGTGTTGCTTTGGCCTCTGCGCACTCCAGTGCTGCTGCCTGCTCTTTACGCGCTGCCTCTGCTGCTGCCAGTGCCTCCGTCTGCGCAGCAGCTGTGCCACGCAGGTGTGTTGCTTCAACCTCTGCTGCTGCCAGTGCCTCCGCCTGTGCAGCAGCCGTGCCGCGCAGGTGTGTTACTTCGGCCTCTGCGCGCTCCAGTGCTGCTGCTTGCTCTTTACGCACTGCCTCTGCTGCTGCCAGTGCCTCCGTCTGTGCAGCAGCTGTGCCACGCAGGTGTGTTGCTTCGGCCTCTGCGCGCTCCAGTGCTGCTGCCTGCTCTTTACGTGCTGCCTCTGCTGCTGCCAGTGCCTCCGTCTGTGCAGCAGCTGTGCCACGCAGGTGTGTTGCTTCGCCCTCTGCGACCTCCAGCGCTGCTGCCTGCACTGCACGCTGCTTGTGCAGCTCATCACCCATCGACTGCGCTGCGACCTGCTGTTCCGATTCAAAGTGCATTTTGTCACGGACCGATAAGGAATTGAGATCATGCACCTGCTGCTGCTGTTGCTGCGCAGTGCATGTTTGCATCTGCACTGCCGCGTCTTCCAGCTGCGCGCTCAGTGCCTGACAGAGCTGCAGCTCTTGCAATGTGCTGCCCATCTGCGCCTCATCTTGGGCAACCTGCCCTGTCAGCAAGTCCAGCAGGTGTGCATGCAGGGCAGTACATTGCTGCGCGCCTGCAGCTGCAACTTGCTGTGCGCACACAAGCTGAGCACCGCGCTCCTCAAGCTGCTGGGGGCTGTCAGCAGGCTGCTGATTGGCTACCACCGCTGCTGCAGCTGCGGCCGCCGCTTGCTGCATCTCTGCCACCTGCACTTCCAGAAGCTGCAGCTCCTGCTGCATTGCAGACAGCTCTTGCTTTGTGACAGCCAACTCCTGCTCTGTGACAGCCAACTCCTGCTGTGTGGCAGTCAGCCCCTGCTCTGCCTCCTCCACTTGCTGAGACGCGGTTGCTGCTACTGCAGGCTGCTGGTACTGCAGCTGCGCACTGAGAGCCGTCCCTGCCTCAGCACCCGCCATTGTGCATTCATCCCGCTGCAGCCCTTCCGCGCACGCTTGCAAGGCTGCAAGCTGTTGGCATGCAGCTGTCAGTCCCTCCTCAGCAGCCTCGGCTCTTGTTGCTGCTGCAGCCACTGCCTGCGCATCTGTGCACTGCGCGCCCTCAAAAGCAGCAGCCAACGCAGCTGTTTGCTGCGCCAGGGTCTGTGCATTCGCTGCTGCGCGCTGTTGTGTGCTCAACTTGGCTTTGAGGCTGGCGATCTGGGCCTCGAGGTGGGCGGCGTTGGCTTGGTCACTCGCTCGGGCAGCGCTCAGGTCAGCGACCTGGGGGATGTATGTATGTGTGTGTATGTGTGTGTGTGTGTGTGTGTGTGTGTGTGTGTGTGTGTGTGTGAGAAGACTGGTGTTGCTCGATGTAAGGACACGGAGGTATCCTATTCCCTGCCACAGCAGCAAGCCAACCACGGAGGTATCCTATTCCCTGCCACAGCAGCAAGCCAACCAGCTTAGCCATCAGCAGGCAGCCATGCTTCCTGGGGTCTATGCAGACTATGCAGGCTGCATGTGCCGAATTTGTGCAGGGACACTTCCCGGTGCCATGGAAATGTCCACTTCCAGTGCAGGGAGGATCCACATGTGAGTGCAGTGAAGGCTCAGATGTTGTGAGCAGGATGATCTGCTCTGAGTGTGCAGTAGACAATCCCAGAGGAAATCCCTCACACGACATTGGGACATCCAAGGCTCAGGGCTCGGACGGAGGACTCTCACAGGGCGTACCTTGCCACGCAGCGCCTGCGTCTCAGCTGCCAGTCCCTGTAGCGTCTCCTCCGCCCGCGCTTGCATGCATCCCAACTCCTTCAGCAGCTCCTGCATCGGCACCGCAGCACAGATTCCACACATTTGTGGCCTCTGAAGGGCGCTCACAGGGGCACAGAGACTCCGGCACCTGCATGTATCCCTGCTGCTTCAGCAGCTCCTGCATCGATGCCAGCTGAAAGAAGCATATTGTGTAAATGACCTTGGCAAGTAAAAAGAGGCGGGGAAGGGGGGAAGTGAAAAACAATACATGAAATTCACACACATGGGTGGTCACTGAATGGCCCGCCTGCCGGGGCACAGACTCTTGCACCTGCATGCACCCCAGCCCCCGCAGCAGGGCAACACACCCGTCACCTCCACCTTCGGCAATTTTGATACGCGTGTGCGTCTGGTTGGGCGCTGGCTTTTGCGCCTGCGTCTGCACCACATGACACTCCTGTCCAAGCTGGCGTGTGTGAATTTGGGGGTGAACCCTGCGCTGAGGCGCTGTTGGAGGTGAGAACCTCTGACAATGCCACAGCGCTCGTGATGACTGTGCACACTTACCCCACACTTGCCTTGGCCATCACCTGGGCTGTGCTGTAGCCTGTGGGTCTGTACATGTTGTAGGCTGTACACGTGCTGCTACACAATTTAGAAATCCAGGCCTAAGACCTTCGAGGGAGAGCTGCTTGATTTGTACCATCCTCCTGGGTGTTGGTGGAACGAGCCGCACTCAGCACTTGAATCACGGTAGCCCTTGAGCACACTCAGCACTTAAATCACGGTAGCCCTTGAGCACACTCAGCACTTGAATCACGGTAGAGCCCTTGAGCACACTCAGCACTTGAATCACAGTAACCCTGGAGCACACTCAGCACTTGAATCGCGGTAGAGCACCGAAGCACACTCAGCACTTGAATCACGGTAGCCCTTGAGCGTGCATCGGTCAAGTGATGCATGCGCGCCTGAATAGCCTAATCACCACAGCATTTGACTCTTCTTAATGTGTGCAGACCTGGGCTGGGGATACCCTTAATTGAAGCTGCTCTTCAGGCATCGCTTTCCCTCTTGTCCCTCTTATTCCTCACCTGCCGCAGCACCTCCCTGCTCGCGCTGCCTGCCACCAGCTGCGCTTCCAGCTCCTCCGCGCGTGCATGCGCGGCAGACAGCTCAAGCTGCAGGCGCTGTGTGTCTGCAAGCAGTTGCACAGGGGATGCTGCTGCAGCTGCGACAGCTCCTAGCTGCATCTGTGCTGCCTCCGCCGCGCGCTGCTGCTGCTGCAGTTCAGCCTCAGTGGCGGCTAGGCGGGCTGCGAGTTCTCCATCTTCTTGCGGCCGGTGCTGTTGCTGCTGCTGCTGCTGCTGCTCTTCAGCCTCAGTGGCGGCTGGGCGGGCTGCGAGGTCTACCTTGTCTTGCGGCTGCTGCTGTTGCTGCTGCTGCTGCTGTTCTTCTTCAGAGCCTAGCACACTGAACAGGGTGGAGCGCTGTTGCTCTGTTGGCTCAGGCACCTGCCCGGCCGCAGAGGTGCGGGTAGATGCATTGAGAGAGCTCAGCGCGCTGACGAGGGTGGAGCGCTGTTGCTCTGTTGGCTCAGGCACCTGCCCGGCTGCAGAAGTGCGAGTAGATGCGTTGAGAGAGCCCAGCACATTAAACAGGGTGGTGCGCGCGGGTTCTGCAGGTGCCGGCTCAGGCAAATGCCCAGCTGCAGATGTGCGGGTTGATGCATCGTGCTGTAGCTGCTGCTGCTGCTCTTCTTCAGCGCCCAGCACACTGAACACTGTGGAGCGGGCGTGCTCTGCTGGTGCTGGTTCAGGCGACTGCCCAGCTGCAGACGTGCGGGTCGATGCATCTTGCTGCTGCTGCTGCTGCTGCTGCTGGTCTCCTTCAGCGCCCAGCACGCTGAACAAGGTGGAGCGCGCGTGCTCTGCTGGTGCTGGTTCAGGCAACTGCCCAGCTGCAGACGTGCGGGTCGATGCATCTTGCTGCTGCTGCTGCTGCTGCTGCTGGTCTCTTTCAGCGCCCAGCACGCTGAACAAGGTGGAGCGCGCGTGCTCTGCTGGTGCTGGTTCAGGCAACTGCCCAGCTGCAGACGTGCGGGTTGATGCATCTTGCAGTTGCTGCTGCTGCTGCTCTTTTTCAATGCCCAGCACGCTGAACACGGTGGAGCGCATGTGTCCTGGTACTGCAGGCTCCAGTACTTGACCTGGGGCAGGGGTGCAGGCTGCTGCCTCCTGCTGCTGCTGCTGCAGCTGCTCCTGTCCAGGGGACCCCACCATGATATCACAACCGCCTGGCTGCTGACCTCTATGGACCTGCTCAGTACCAACGGCAGCCATAGCCGCAGGCGCTGCCGCTTCTTGCATGGCTGCCTCTCGGATGTGCAGCGCGTGCTGGAGCTGTGGCAGCAAGGCAAGCAGCTCAGCAGTCTGTTCGTCGCACCGCTGGCATTCTTGCTGTGCGCATGCCACTGTGCCCTCCAGCACCCCCGCCGCCTCTGCATGCGCGCTGCGCAGCGCGATCTGGAAGGCGGCAAGCGATGTGTGCGTGCTCTCTTGCTGTGCCTCCAGGGCCTGATGCAAGCTGGCAAACTGCTGCTCTGCATGCTGCTGGGCCCTGCGTGCCTCCACCAACTGGGATGCCTGCCCCTGCAGCAGCTGCTGCAGGTCGCTGACCTGCTGCTCTGCACGCTGCTGGGCCTGTTGGTGCTCCTGTTGCTGCGCTTGTAGCGCCTGCAGCTGTGCTCGCAAGCTGCTGATCTGCTGCTCTGCATGCTGCGCCTGCTGCTCATCCTGCTGCTGCGCTTGCAGTGCTTGTAGCCGTGCTTGTAAGCGGCAGATCTGGTGCCGGGCGTGCTCTGCATCGGCGGCTGCCTCCTCCTGTCGTGCCCTCTGCTGCTGCAGTGCTTGCGCCTGCGTTTCCTGTGCGCCACGCGCCTCTGCAAGGTGCGCAAGAGCCTCCACCAGCTCGCGCTCGTAGTGGCTGCTCGCCCTTGCCACAGCTTCCAGCTGCTGCTGCAGCTCTGTGCTCTGCTGCTGCTGGTCAGCGATCTGCGCTAGCGCCTCCGTGAGCTCACGCTCCTTGTCGCTCCTGGTGCTTGTTGCAGCTGCCAGCTGCTGCTGCAGCTCTGTGCTCTGCTGCTGCTGGTCAGCAACCTGCGCTAGTGCCTCCGTGAGCTCGTGCTCCTTGTCGCTCCTGGTGCTTGTTGCAGCTGCCAGCTGCTGCTGCAGTTGCTCTGTTTTGGCAGCAGCTGCTGCTGCAGCCTGTTGCAGCTGCTTAATCAGTGCATGTTCCTCTGCAAGCTGCTGCTGCAGCTGCTCGACCTGTGCGTGCTCCTCTGCAAGCTGCTGCTGCAGCTGCTCGACCTGTGCGTGCTCCTGTGCAAGCTGCTGCTGCAGCTGCTCGACCTGTGCGTGCTCCTCTGCAAGCTGCTGCTGCAGCTGCTCGACCTTTGTGCTTGCTTCAGCCAGGTCATCTTGCAGCTCTTCTTGCAGCGCCTCGTTGCTGGCGCACACACCCGCCAGCTGCGCACGCGCGCTGCAGGCAAGGTCGTGCCCATTTGCATCTGCAGCTTCCAGCCCTTGGACGCCCAAACGCAGCTCATGTGCAGCATCTGCAAGGGCGGCACGCGCATGGGACAGCTGCGAGGCATGGGCTTGCAGGTCCTCATGGGCCCATGCCAAGGCAGCGTTGCTGGCTGTCAACTCTGCTTGTGCTCTTGCGAGGGCGTCGCACAGTGCGCTGAGCTCGGCCTCGCTGCTGCTGCCGCCGCCGCCGCCGCTGCTGCTGCTTGTGTGCTCCTGTGCACGTGCTTGTAGGTGTGGTATGGGTGTGGGTGCAGGTGGTGCAGGGGCTGTGTTGATAGTGGCGGTGCGTAAGTGGGACTTCTGTGGGTCAACTGGCGCGCGGTCTGCTACTGCTGCTGCTGCTTGTGCAGCTGCCTCGAGCTGTGGAGTTGAGTTGGTAGGCTGCTGTGGAGTGGGCTGGTTGTGGGTCATGACCTGGAGCTGCAGCTGCTGAGCCGCCACCTCTGCTTGCGCAGCGGTCAGCTGTTGCTGCTGTGCCTGGATGTGAGCTGCTGCTGCATCCAGCTGCTCCTGCTGCTTGGCGAGCTGCACATGCGCGGCAGCAAGCTGCTGCTGCTGCTGCTCCTGCTGCTCTGCCATACTTGCTCCTGCTGCGCCTTTACCTGACCACACAGCAGACCTACTGTGCACCTGTGTCTCCGTCTCAGACCCCTGGGACTGCATGCGCACGCGGGCGACCACGCCTACGTCCTGGGTTGCCACCCCAGCGAGAGCCTCAGTGGTGGAGGGCGCGGCGGAGGGTGCACTCGCTGCAGCTGTGGCTTGTGCATCTTGGGAAGAATGAGATCCACCAGTGGCAGCTGTGGCGGGAGATGGGTGGGCATGTGGACCACCAGCAAGGGGAGGAGCAGCGATGGCAGGCGCAGCAGCAGCAGCAGCATCCCGAGAGAGGGTGGCTCCAGCAGTGGCTGGTGCACCAGCACCTTGCGTGTTGCGCTCCAAAATTGGGGGCTCGGGGCTTGCAGAGTTCTGCAAGTGCACATTCCAAGTTGTATGCATGGACTACCAAGGTCGATCACGCATAGAGCCACGTTCACAGGTTGTATGCATGGGCAAGCAAGGTCGCGCACAGGGCCACATCACAGAGTTTCATGCATGGACTACCAAGGTCGATCAAGCACGGAGCCACATCACAGAGTTGTGTGCATGGACAACAGGGGTCGCACGCGGAGCCCTGCAAGTGCTCACTCCAAGGAAGGCATGGGTGAAAAGGACCAAAAGGATGCAGCCCACATGCCTGCCTGCGCATGCAAAAGGCATGGGTGAAAAGGACCAAAAGGATGCAGCCCACATGCCTGCCTGCGCATGCAAATGCCATTCGGAATGGCATGTAGACCACATCATGGGGTGCTTTCAGCAACACAATGAGCGTCAATATGAAAACGGGGATGTTACATGTCAGACAGGGATGCCAAACAGGGATGGTGAGTGGGAACCTTCCTGCCTTCTTTCTGAGAGGGACCCAAGGGCTGGGAAGGAGGTTGCGCAATGAGGGTGTGCAATGAGCTGACAGGTGGATATGCGCGCAAAATCAAGTACTTACCGGTAATTAGTTGTGCAGGCAGTTTGGCATGCAGAAAGTGACCCCTTACACCTTAACAAACACACACATGTAAATAAATATAGACATGAATTAAGGAACCCTGACAAAAGCACAAGCAGGCTGACAAAGGGTGAATTGGGGACGGATACACCGTGTCAGCACACACATTTGCGGGCAAAGGAGAGAAAGGAGATGACCGCACCAGTTCAGCGCACACTGCAGACAACTGGCTCTGCAGCGCCTTGTTTTGTTCTGCCAGCAGGGATGCAGCGGAGAGAGCTGCGTCCAGTTGCGCCTGAGCCTTGGACTGAGAGACCGCAGACGACTGCGCATGAGTACACGTGGCAAAGGAACAAACACATTCAAAGTGATAGATCTTGCACACAGCGCGTGTACATGGGCCTTGGACTGAGGGATCGCAGACAACTGCGCGTGAGTACACGTGGCAAAGGAACAAACACATTCAGAGTGACAGGTCTTGCATACAGCGTGCGTTCATGGGCCTTGGACCAAGGGACTGTAGAGCACTGCGCGTGAGGTCATGCAGCAAGGGTGTAAATCCTTTTTTTCTTTAATGTTTTTCAACACACATGGAACAATTGAATAAACTGTCCCTGGTGGGCAGTGGGCTGGCCATTGCTCCACCGCACCCAAGGGGTGTGCTCTTTAACTTACAATTCTTAGTTCCTGACCTGCATAAAGGAGCATCCAGACCTCAAAGCAAATGCAAGCACACGTGTGTGTTTGGGGGGGGGGATGAACTCATTCCGCTGCACTTGGAATTTGCGCTCCTTGAGCTGAGTTGCAGCGCTCGGCCCTTGAGGCACACACCGGCATTACCGAAAATTTATGCTTGTACCATTGAAGCCATTCTCACCATCAAAGCTCCTCTTACCCATCAAAACCATTCTAGTCAGCGCCACCCTCACCTGAGAAGTGCGTTCCATAAGCTCCAGGGCCTGGTTCCTGAGGCGATCTGCCATCTCCTGCAGCTCACGCTCCTTGACCTGCTGCGCAGCTTGCTGCTCGTGGGCCAAGGCCAGCTGCGCCTGCAGCTCCTGGTTAACGGCACGCAGCTGTGCGTCAGCCTCCTGCAAGTGCGTGTGCGTGTTTGTAATGTGTGCAAGCTCGCACCTGCATGCGCAAGCAACCTCGTGCAGTAGCACGTCCACGAAGGAGCACACAAGCGGCGAGCAAGTTACACAGAAGAGCCATCTGCGCTTGCAAACTGTCATGCTCGTGCACATTTTCATCATTGGGCACAACAGCAGAGGCTGCCTCAGGTGCACACATTGGCCCAAAGAGCAGCCAAGCATGTGTCTGAGCTTTCACGCTCGCATATATATCCATCAAGGGGCAAAAGTAAGCGTCCGAGTTGTCACGCTCGTGCACACATCCATCAAGGGGCACAACAGCAAAGGCTGCCTCACGTGCACACCTTGGCCTGAAGCTCATAGAGCAGTCAATTACATGTCTGAGCTGTCACACTTGTGTATTCATGCATCAAGGGGCACAAGTATGCCTTCGAGCTGTCACGCCCGTGTACACGTTCATCATTGGGCACAACAGCAGACGCTGCATCACGTGCACTCCTTGGCCCTTGGCCTTCATGCCACACCCCCACTATCTTCCTCTACCACAATGGAGAGTTGAACAAGCCATGACCATAATCTTCCTCAACCGCAAACCATAACCGTTCTTTCATAAATCACTGTCTTCCTCAACACTTTCAATGAAGAGCTGGTCTCATCAAACCATCAAAATCCTTGATTTGCATCAGCCCAGCAACTTCTTTGCAGCTGCACATGCCGCCCTACAAGCACATTCACACTGTTAATCAGGGTTGACCAATCCCGTACACATACATGCCGCAAAATTCCACTTTTTTTTGCAAAAATATAAGTACGGCGTAAACATATAAATGAATCGGCCAATTCTGTAATGATCAACGCCAATGTCCTAAGTCTATCCACACTTGTGTTCTCCCCACACAACTCCCCTCCAGCGAACTTCAGCACCTGGCCCCTGCATTCTGTGTGCTCAAACAAACCCCAGTCTGAAACCAAGCAAGGTGCGCCTGGCTCTTTGCCTCGGCTTCCAAAGCTGGTTTCAATTGCACTCCAGCCACACGGTGGGGTCACCCGAGACACCTGCCAGCTTGCTCCTAGACAGGGAGCCTCTCCTTGATGCCCGCGGCCTGTTTGCTTGCATAGCCTCTTCTTGTCATTCTTGTAGTCTTGAGCCATTTCTTTTCTTGGTGCCACACACCTGCAGTGCATCATCAGAAGGCGGAGGCCGAGGCTTGCCCCCTATGAGAACAGCCACCTCTGATGCTGCATGTGCCGATCCTGAAGCCTGTGCCACTCCTGCTGCTGCTGCTGCTGCCCCAGATGCTGCAGCACGCGGGCCTGCGTTCTCCTGCAGCTGTGCCCGCAGCTCCTCGACCTGGCGCCATGCGCGCGACATCTCAGCTGCGTGGTCCGCGTCTGCTGCTGCCAGGCTGTTGCACTTGCGCTCAGCCTGGAATAGGAGGGCAGTTGTGTTTGGTGAAAGGAGAGGTGGAAGGAAGACAACTGTGGGTGTGACAAAACGGGAGCTGTAGGCATCTGCTGCTGCCAGGCAATTCCACCTGCACTCAGCCTGCAAGCAAAGGCCACAGAAGCAGCAGCAGCAGCAGCAGCAGCAGCAGTAGACAGACAGCAGAGTACATGCTGTTGCAATTGCTCTAGTCCTGGAGAAGGAGGACAGACGTGGAGTGGGACAAAGTCCGTTGTGTGACAGAAATACAAGAATGCAGGCACAAAGGGAAGGCAGTAGGCACAAAAAAGACATCTGGAGGCACAAAGGGAAGGCAGTTGTACATGGGCGACGCCATTGGTGAAGCGATCCAATGGCAGTATTCCTTACCCCTCTCCTGCAGTGAGCCAGACTCAAAAACGCAACATGCCGGACTACAGCAGCAGCAGCAGCAGCAGCAGCTAGGTGGCCATTGACCGAGGGTCAATCATGATACTTGCCAACCCTGCCTCTCCACAGCCTTGTATTGGGATCTCCGGCAGTACAAACCTCAACAACCCGCCCCACATGCAGCACGTCCCTGCTCTGCTCTCCCATGGAGGGATCCGGATCATGAGTGTTGTCACCGTCATCATCAAAACCAACACCATGGGTAACATAGCACAGCTCGAGCCTCTCAGCGATCATCGGCAGGCACCCACCAGCTGCGCACGGGCCTCCAGTGCCGCCAAGCTCGCAGCCACCTCTTGCGGTGTGCAGCCATGCCTGGAAATCGCCACCAGCGCTTCGAGCGCATCCCTGCCCAACGCAGGCCCTCGCTGCTCCTCCTCCTCTTGATCCATGGTTTCTCCAGCACCACCAGGCAGGCTGCGTGTAGCGATGGCGCCAGCCGCTGCCGCTGCTGCCGCCTCCAGCTGCGCCGCTGTTGGCGCGTCCGCCCAACTGCCGGTCTGCCCCTCTGCAGCGTCCCGCACGCGCGCGTCTGGAGAGTTGGTTTGAGTGGGGCTCGCAGGCATGGACGGACCAGCATCAGCCTTCTCGGCCGCACCCTTCCGCGCACAGGCATCCCCCATCGCAGCGCGATATGGCCCCTCCTCGACACTGTCCCACACAGGGTTGCTGCCGGCTTTGCTCCAGCAGCGTGCTTGGTTTGGCACACCCTCGTCTGTCCCCTCGCCTGCTGGTTCCAGACCTGGACCACTGAGGATGGCAGTGTCAGAGGTGGTGGCGCGCGCGAGCTGCTCTGGTGCATGGGCCTCTTCACCATGGCTATCATCGGCAGGGCCTGCGCTCATAGGGTGTGGGGTTGAGCAGACGTTGACGCCTGTGGGAAGGATGTTGGTAGGGTTGGGGGAAAGGATGTTGTTCAGGTGGGGAGTGTGGAAACCGTCAGCACCTGTAAGAACGATGTAGAACGGGATGGGAAGGATGCAGTAAAGGTGGGGGGGAGGATCGTTGGCGCCATCGGGAAGGATGTAGGAAGGATTGGGTAAAGGATGCAGACAAGGTGGGAGTTGAGGAAGCCTTGACGCGAGTGGGAAAGATATAGGTGATGTAGGGGGTAGGATGTAAGTAGGGTGGGAGGATAGATGAAATGAAATTGGGGGGTGAAAAGACATTGACGCGTGTAGGAAGGATGGGGTGATGCACAGGAGGGCGTGCTTGAGAGAGAGACATGAAGACAGAAAGGGAGCACGCATAAGAGTGGCATGTGTGTGTATGCGTGTGTGTGCGTGCGCGCATGAACTGGGGGATAATATGAACCCTGATACCTTCTCTTAGCACACCTGCCTGCATACACACACAAGGTCCTGCACGTACAAGCACAGGCGCACCATTCCACAGTCTCACCCCCATGGTCCGGCTCCAAGCACACCCGCACACTCCAACCGCCCAGCTTGCACATCTACATACACAAGCATAGACCCCAAATGCCCCCTTTCCCCTGCCAAATGCACTCAGAGAGGGCAGGGTGCTTGCCTACACACACGCACACACACGCGCACGCACACACACACACACACGCCTAAAAAGCTCACCAGGATTCACACCACACTCACCAGCTGCCGGCAACCGAGGCACACGTGCTCGCGCCCAATTCCTGGCCTCTTCATAGCACTCACGCCACGCCTTGGCCATCCCCGCAACGAGCCGCGGCCCACGCCGCCAGCCAAGTGTGCCCCCTCGCCCCTCTTCATCCTCATCATCATCAGCCCCTGCATGCGCACCCCCACCCAGCTGCTTGCCGAGCACGCGCTCCGCCTCTTGCCCGCCGGCCAGCACGCCCGCCACGAGCTGCCACACGCCCTCTGCTGCCAAGGGATCGGTGAGGTCTGAGGACGGCAGCCGCTGCTGCTCCCATGGGGCCAAGTGGGGACCCCAGCCCCAGAAGGGCGGCCACTCGGGCTGCAATAGTGAGCACGGACAGGGAAGACAGGTGGACAAACATGTGGGAAGCGAGAGTGCGCATAGAAGGGCATGGAAGGGCGGCCACACGGGCTGCAAAAGTGGGCACGGGAAGAAGAAAAGTGTAGGTGGGGAGGTACAGGAGTGGAACACAAGAAAAAAATCCACCGGTGGACAGACAATGCAGTGAAGACATGGATGGAGGAGGGGACTCAAACGGCAAGTAAAGACTTAAGGGCTGCAAAAAAGGGCATGCAAAAGACAGGGAGGGCATGGGAAGGTGGGCAGAATGGGGCATTGGAAAGGGGCTGGCGGGTGAGCGTCCCAGACTTGGTGGCGCACGAGGAAGGGCTGTCACCCATGGGTCAAGTCCATGGTCAGGGCCCAGGTCAGAGATGGGAGGATTTGCAGTGTCCGTCCATTTTCTGTGCAGCCCTAAAGGCTCAATTTGCCGAGCGACTTGAGCATATAGCTATAGAGATAGCTTCAATGCCAATGCATAACAACACAAACACCTCTGATCCAGCTCCGCTTTGCATCCTCCTCAAAGCAACATCAACAAAGTCGATATCGAACACACACACACACACCATGTACGGCAGCTCAACAATCCCCAGAGCGCGGCACAGGCGCGCGTGTGCCGCCTGCGTGCGAGCTGGCAGTGCATCTAGGGAGGCACGGGGGTGGCCGTCAGCACTCCGCCTGACGCGTGCGTATTGGTCTACTGCTCCTTCTAGGTCTAGGCTGCTGAGCAGGAGCTCAGTGCCGGACAGGCGGCGGCGGAGGGCTGCCAGCAGACCCTGCAAATGGGTGTGAGACACAGATGTGTGTGTGTGTGATCTAGACTCTGCTGAGCAGGAGCTCAGTGCCGGACAGGCGGCGGCGGAGGGCTGCCAGCAGACCCTGCAAATGGGTGTGAGACACAGATGTGTGTGTGTGATCTAGACTGCTGAGCAGGAGCTCAGTGCCAAACAGGCAGCGGCGGAGGGCTGCCAGCAGGCCCTGCAAAAAGGTGTAAGACATGTTCCGTTGCGCGCGCGTGCGCGCGGTCATGCGTAAGTATCGTTCTTCAACCGGCCACCACCACCACCACCACCACCACCATCACTGCACTTCCAAACACACTGCCTTGCAGCATGCTTGCCTGCATTGCACCACATGCTTGCCTTGCAGCATGCTTGACTGCCTTGCAGCATGCTTGACTGCATTGCACCACGCCGTACCGCACAGCAGCACAGCGCGTCAGCACGCTGCACTGAGCCACACTGCACCACTTGCTGCACCACACAGCACCGCTGCACTGCACCACACTGCACCACACTGCACCACTCACCGCACCACAGCACCGCTGCACTGTACCACATACCGCACCACACAGCATCGCTGCACAACAAGACAGCTTGCCACCATGTGGTCTGCCAGAATTCGAGTTTTAACTTTTGGAACCCGCCCAGGGAGCTCTGCCGCCATGAGGCGGCTTCTGGTCATCCTTCGATGCCCATCACACAATCGCATTAAACCATGATGTGTGGGTACACACCGATGGCAGCTTCCCGAGTCAGTTCAATACATAAAACCTTGAACATCCATCAACAGCAGCTCCCTCTTGTTTTCCGTCATTGGGTGGCTCCTTTGTGTCAGCCCAACCACTTATTCTTTGAATCGTTCACCGCCATGTGATTTCAAGGGCATTGCAACAACAGAGAATCCATTCCTGGCTCTATGTTGGGCAGCGAACATAGCAAAGAATCCACAACTTAAGGCAGCCAAACAATGCGTACCCACAGGCAGCCGCATATGCATGCATGCCCACAGGCAGCTAAATATTGCACATCCACATGCAGTCAGCGCTCCCTTACTGAGCTGGTGCCTCCTGAATTGCACACCCTCTTAGGGAACTGGTACACTCCACACTCACTTGCTTGGTTAGTACGCTCTGCCTTCCACACTTTCTTACTGAGCAGTATACTCCACCTTCCACACTCTCTAACTGACCTAGTACACTCCACCTTCCACTCTCTTACTGAGGTGGTGCATTCCACATCCCACACTCTCTTACTGGACCGGTAAACTCCACATTCCACGCACACTCCACTGAACTAGTGCACTCCACATTCTACACCCTGTTACTGAAGTTGTACACTCCACATTCCATTCGATGGCTCCCCTCGGTAGGTACCTCCATGCTCCGCCCACACCAAGGCTTCCCATGAACTCACCAGGCTTCATATCAGGCCCCACACCAAGGCTTCACAATCCACACCACATCAACCCCGTGGCTTTCCTCCTACCGCGCGCACACACACACACACGCACCTGGATGAGCTGCTGAACAGCTGCAGGCGGCAGCGCCAGCGCCAGCGCTAACGCGGTGGGCAGCCACCTCCACACAGCATCCACAAGGGCTTGCGCATCCCAACCGCCAAACTCGCCCCCTTCCTCCTCCCCCCCTCCACCAGCACCCGAGCCGCCCACCCTGCCACCTCCCCCACCCCCACCAACACCCCCCACGCTGTCCCCGATGCCTCCTCCAAACACCTGGTTGACGCCTTGGAGGGCGGCACGGGAGGGCAACCCCCCACCGCTGATGTACTCATCTGTGATGCGGCTGAACATGGGCAAATCTTCGTTGTCACCAGCTGGTGGTGGTGCTGCTGCTGCTGATGCTGTCGGTGATGTTGGCGCACTGTCTGCACCAACAGCAGATGGCGAGCGTGCAGCGCCCACGAGAAGGCCCGGATCCAGCAACCCCGCTTGCGCCAGGGCCGGCTCCAGCACCCTCCCTGAAGTAAATGCAACAGCAACATGCAACACGGCTTTGCTGAAACGGACACCTGAGGTTACAGCCTCACAGGCAGGAGATGCAGCACGCCGAATCAGGGAAGCTAGGGTCTCCCTCACTGCGAGGCCTGAGCACACTCTCCTGTACCTGCTATACCCCTCAAGCCCCCTTGCTTTGGCTTGGCACACTGGCTACCACTGGCTGCCGCAACAAAAAGGGGTCATGAAATCGCCCAACTCCTGTGTGGCCTTGCATGCACGTGTGCGTGCACACACACACACACACACACGCACACACACACACACACACACACACACACACAGCCAGGCACCCACCTGCCGCGCCCGGCTGCACCTGCCGCTCCCCTGCCGCCCTCAGCGCAGGGTCCAACAGCCGCGGCCACAGAGCTCCTGCCGGAGGCAAGGGCAGTCTGGGGCTGGGGCTGCTGCCTGCTGTTCCTATCCCGGAAGCATCAGGCGTAAGGGGCTGCTGCTGCCGCGGGGGCGTGTCCACTGAAGGTCCTGTCTCTGCCGCACCTGGTGCACGCACAGCAGGCGGCCAAGAAAGGGTGCCCCGCCCCGGCCCCACCACGCTCTTGTACTGCGCAGCACCTAGGTTTGTGAATTGGGCCTTTTGCTGGCGGGGGCCCCACGGTGGGGAAGGCTGCCGTGCGAAGCGCGGCTGCTGCTGCGAAAAAGCGGCTGCCCCTGCCACCCCCGCCTCACCCATCTCACTGGCGCTGCCAATCCCGCTAGGGCTCATGCGCTTCCCTCCTAGTCGGGGACTGCCTGGGGTGCTACCACCACTGGAATCGTTGCTGCTGAGCGCAGGGCTCCTGCTGGGCTTCCGCTGGCCTCCAAGCATCGCTTGCCTCGCCCGTGCTGCCTCACCCAAGTGCGGCATGAAGCCGCTTGGAGGGGGTGGGGGTAGGGAAGGCGAGGCAGAGCTGTCCGTATTGCGCAGGTCCTCACCCTCAAAGTCAGTGTCTGAGGAGTAGCCCAGGGTGCCTGTCAGCTCCAGTACGTCAGCACGATTCATGCCCAAGCTCAGAAGGAGGGAGGCTGCGGCGGCGGCAGCCTCTTGCTGCTCTGGGCTGCGGCTGCGGCTGCGCGCGGCGTGCTGCTCTGCTGCTGCTGGGTCCACAGCAGCTGAGGCCCAGTGCTGTTTGCTGTTGAAGTCGGGGGGGAAGGTGGAGGGCTTTGGTCCAGCCTGGGGTGGGATCGTGCCAGAAGGGGAGGCAAGCTGACTTGCAGAGGCGAGCGTGTGCGTTTGTTTCTATCATGAACTCAAAATTTGAAAGTCGGTGTGCAGCTGGAGGCATGATTCAGCAAGGACGCGCAGAGGAATGGCTTGCCTTGCAGCCAAAACAAACCAGGGCACACATGCATTGCTCTGAAACAACACACACACACATGCTGCTCTGAATTCACCAGGGCACACATGCTGTTCCGGCACCACTGGGCAGGGAAAGGCCTGTGATCACACACCATCTCACCTGTGCCCCATTCAGGACCGTCATGAGCGAAGAGAGTACAAGCGTGCCCCTCCCCAGCAGCGTCAACAGCAGGTAGCCAACTACGTAATCTCTCTGAAGTACAGCTCCTATGAACTTGTACCAGAAGTGGGCGTCGTCACCTGTGCGAATAGGCATGGGTGGATGTGTGTATGAGGGCGTCGTCATGTGTAAAATTGGGCATGGGTGGTAAGAACCAGGCCATGTGGTTTGGTGGCTGTGGCTGAGAGAACCAGGCCCTATGGAAAGTGGTGGTGAGGATCAGGCTGTCTGGCATGCAGTGGTGAGGATCAGGCTGTATGGCATGCGGTGGTGAGAACCAGGCCATGTGGAGTACAGGAGCCTCAGGGTTTAGTCTTGGACAATGATCAATGGTGCCTGCTGATTACAGCGTCTACGATTGCACGCTTGTGGAGGCACGACCTCTGCCAAGAATGCGTGCCACCCTGACAGGTACCCAGCAAATCTCATTGAGGAGTGGTTCCATCAGGAGCAGAGACAGTTGCTCACCCAGGCTCCAAGCATTCTTGGCACCCAAATCTGCGTCAAAGGCATCCAAGCCCTCGCCCCCCTGCAAGAGGATCACGCATCAATAAGGTTCAGTGAGTAATGACATTCTCGAGCTGTGAGTTTGTTGTGGGTCAGAGGCACTGCCTGCATTGAGTCAGGCAAGCTGGAGAGGAAGCAAAAGCATCATGCATTTGACAGCGCCACACACCTCAGGAGCTGGGGTGGGTCCCTCCTGGTCTGCTTGGTCATACTTGGCAGCGCCTGCAGCAACCTTTGACTGGTAACGCGGCAGGCCTCTGCGCAGAGCATTGCCTTCATATGGGACAGCCCTAAGGAGGGCAGAGATGCGCCGCGCTGCTGCTGAAGACCTGGTGCCAGGTGGGGATAGAGGACAGATGGAGAAGGATGAGATGCTGTCTGTCGCGAGCGGTTGCCTTGAGGCAATCATGAGCTCACACGTGCACAGGCTTCAGGAGCGCACTCTGCCATCGCACCACACACCTGTCTTTGCCTGCCAGCAGAAGCTGTGGCTGGGATGCATCAGCTGTCGAGCAGGGGTGGGGGCAGGGGATGTTAGTGTTGGGCACCTCTGACAGCCATGCCTCCGTTGCGCCGTTGTGCAAGGAGCATGCCATCCAAAAAGCACATACCTGCAGAGTGCTCCAAAGGTGTGAACTCCACGAGGGAGCATCCAAGGGAGTACATATAGCTACGTGGGGATAGCTACTTGTTTACACACTTGTGTCTTAGGGCTTCCTGTCCGCTTCTGTAGCCCACATAAACATTGCCTTTTCTCATGGAAGTGAAGCACACCCGTCGATTGGCACTGAGCAGACGTGCCAGCCCTTTCCGTCGTAGAGTACGCACGTTTCCTTTTCCCCTCGGAGCAAGGCGCAAGTGCGAGAAAAACTCCCCAATCACCCAAAGCCTTACTCCTTGTACAGTGGTTTGGTAAATTATGATGGCGGACGACGAGTTTTCTGGGTTAGGTTTGACCATTGACTATTAAGCTAATTCCCCAGCAGAATTGCGCTATTTGATGGAATCAAAACAATATCTTCCCTGTTGTGTTTCATCCACCCGTAAAGCAGCTGATGCCGCAGACACACGACCTTAGAGGACCTGCCAGATTACCTTGATAGGCTGCAGGACAAGCTGTTGGCTGGCTGTTAAGAATGAAGGACTATGCACGCGAGGAGAATGGGGCAAAGATAATCATGGCCACCAGCGTGGATGAGCGCTTCCCGCCTGAGCACATGCTAGATGGCAAAGACAGCAGCTTTTGGATGACGACGGGCATGTTCCCGCAGGAGTTCGTTTTGGCCCTGGAGCATCCCACAAATGTCTCCAAGATAACCACCCTCTCCATGAACGGTGAGTGAGCTTGCATGCGGTGGCGCTCTGTCTTTAACAAGCAGGCACGCAACTCTTCAGCCAATCCTGTCGCCTCTGTGCTGGTCTGCATTGTGTTCACGCTTATTCAGGTCTTTGTCTGGGCATCCTTGCAAAATGCGATCAAGCTGGGTTACACAAAAGTTGCTCCACGCACACCCCTGTGGTATTGCCCTGCAGTCAAGAAGCTAGCCGTGGAAAAAAGTGAAAGAGAAAATTCAGGATCATTCGAGAAAGTGTTTGAAGTTGGTGAGTTTTGTGCGGGAAAGTATGCATGCAACTTTTGCCTTGCACTTATTGATTTACTGTAGATGTACCCTGCATTTGCTCACCTGCACTCTCCTGCCTTACCGCGCAGAACTTGCCAGCAGAGGTGACCGGCTACAGACTGAAGTGCATCAAGTAACCATTCGTGCCAAGTACCTAAAGTTCACTTTGCTAAGTGGGCACTGTGAAAATGCAGCTGTCAATAGGTAAACTTACAAGCTGAATTGCAAGTTGTTGACGGAGCACCAATTAATTCATTAACAGCTCCTCAGTATTGGGATAGGTGTCCCCACCTGCTTAGCCTGCATGCCCACTTGACTTCACTGTGCAGAATGAGACTCATAACCAGGCCAACGCGAGAAACATGACGATATACACACGTTTGCAGGATATCTGTGGTGGGAGAGCCTGTTGAGAGCTGAGGGGGATGTTTGGAGCGCCCCCACCTACCTACTTCAGCACAGGAAACTTTCTGTTTATGCTTCCAGCGTTACTTAGTTTTGCCTGTCTGGCCTACCCTTTTCTTCCTTGAGGAGGTATGCCATACCAGACATGTTGGCAGGTCGCTCGGCTGCAAACCTTCCTCGACATAAATTTTATTTCATTCTATTTTATGGTTCAGGTCCCTTTGACCTTCAAGGCCCTTGTCTGAACACTTTTTGCTCAGAGGTGTCTTTTCCTTGCACACGCTGGACTTCCTGCTGTCATAGCGCACGAATTCAGTTTGGATTAGGCTGCTTCCTTTTCTCCAGCTGCTATTTTCTGTAGGGAGTACGCAGACTGGGTTTTGTTTCTAAGTTTTTTGGTCTGCCCACCATTTTAGGAACAAACCTATACGACAGAACAGAAAGCATGAAACCTGGAAGCATGACATACAAGTCAAGACATGAATTTGTTCACAATACGAAGGTGCTGTGATGTGGACCTGCTCTGTGCCCCTTACGTGGGTTTACATTGAATTTGAATTGACATTAATCGTGATAGTGAAGCGCTCAGCATTTGTGGTGAGGAAATATGCAGAAGAGACGTTTGACTCATCATTGTTCCTATGCATGCATGCAGTGGAGAGAGGCTCTCCTCTTTAGAGATGGAAGTTCCTGATGAGGTGCAAAGAAGCATTCCCCAATGGATGTTCCCACCCAGACAGTTCCCCAGAACACAACTGAGCCGCCCTGATGCCATCATTGTCTACCCCTCAAAGGCATAGTTGCAAGTTACAATGGGGTTTGACCTTCAGCCAGGTAGTTTAGCTGCTCCGCCTGCTCAACTGTTCCAACTGCACAAAAAATATCCATGAGATCGGAAATAAAACGATAAGTCTCACTAGTTTGCTTCTGCAAGAAATGAAAAACATCCTCAGAGCTAGCTTGAGAATAGTAGAAAGTGCCTGATTCGTCCAGGAAAATTCTATGAGAAGGCTCTTCTCAGAAGAGGGGAAGTAAGAAAATAACTGTACATAAGTTCTTCGAAGAGAACACACAGAAGAGCAATAACAAAGGAACACGGCATGCTTTTCATCTTCATCAAAGGCGTAGACTCTGCCCATTCTCCAGGACACATGAATCCAAGAGACAGATATCCTTCTCATTGAACTCAAAACTGCCAGTGCTCTGACACCGAACCTGAACAAACTCTAGTAATTGCCCAAACTTATGTACAACGGCCTGTTGTACATTGCTGAGCCCTTAGAGGCACACTTCAAAATTACAGAGTCACCTTGAATATTATCCTCATTGGAGTTGTTGGAGCAATACACAATTGACCCCCTCTGTAAGCCCTAGAAAGCTCCATCCAGAACAGAGGCACGTCCAACTTGTGGAAGTCAAATACTGTGAAGACACCCGGCACAAGAATCAGCTTGAGGCCTCCAAGCAGCAGCACCTTGATCTATGTCGCTATCTTTCAAGGGTTTCAGCTCAAGTCACCCTCCATACCATTCTTTTAGGTGTGGGCGGAGTCATCTACACCCCTCACACTTTGGAGCCTCTTAAAGAGCTTGGTCTTGACAGTCTTACAGCCATCAAGCTTGCTCTAAAGCTTCATGCTCATTCTGTCCAGTACAATTATAAACTTGTTAGCATCAGACGCGCATTTGAGAAGACTTCTTTCAACTTTCAGGCAAGGGCCACTGCTAGTTACCCTCCTAATCCCCATTGATTCTTTTTTTTGCTTCTCTTGGTGAAGGGGATACTCGGTGCCTTGGGCCTAGGCATCCTCTTTTCCTTGATTGACGTGGGAGTGTTTTCACTGCCTGCGTAGTACTTCTTTTCGTTCTTTCTTTCTGTAAGCTTGGCTTAACCAAAGGAAAAGCCCTTAAGCTTGCAATCAAACTCCACTCATGCTGTCAAGACCTAAATAAAAATTACCAACACCAAACATGCCATTCAATTGAGCAATCCAAGCAATGGGGGAAAGGGGGGGGGGGAGGGGCTACTGGACGGGCTGCTTACAGCAGGGTGAGACGCAAGCCTGGAAGAATGGCCGACAACCCTGTGGATCCGCATTAGTTTAACTGACTTAGTTTTGTACTTCCTAGCTTTGCTTCTTGTTGGTGGGAACTCACTATTAGTGTCAGCGCTGACCGTTGGGTCTTTCCGCATTGCATGCTGGCTGTTGCCCAGCGTAGGCTTCTACTTTCGTTCTTGATGATGATGTCTCCAGCACTGGAGTTTCAAATCTTATGCTGCATAGTGTGCAAGAGGTGAGAGCACTCAAAGTCGTTTTTTTGGCTTGGAAAATAGTTTTGCTAAGGAAGGAATTTTACTGTGTCAAAAGTCTATGAGTTTGGGACCATTGAAGGATGGAAAGGATTTCCACAGGGCCCTTGCTCGCAGACTTAACCTTTGTTAAGGTTGCATACTTCCAGTGGGGTCTGACCTGCAGCATGGTTGTTTGAGTGCTAGGTTTGCTGGCCTGTGCAGGCAAGATGGAAACAACCATGCTTCAAATAGGATGAGGGTTGTTTGATTGTTTATACAGGTTAAAAGCATAAGTAGCGCGTGACCAGCAACAGTATTTTCATTTCATATTTATGAATAGATAAGAGTAAGATGTCAGTTAACATGGGAAGAGAATAAGAGTGGAAAGGCAAGAGGATCATGAGAAGAAAAAGGAAAATATCTGCGGGCAGGGAATAGTTTTCCCTGCACTGATGGATTGTGAACAATGACAATCAATTCTACATCTGATCAAATTGCATTCAACAAAAGAAAGTGACCAAAACTTATGTATGGATTACAGACCGCGTTTCCACTGGGACCGGAAAATTGATTTGGCGGACCGGGAAATAAAAAGTTGTTTCCACTGGGCGGTCCGGGAAATTCCTCGGCGGACCGGGAAAATGAATTTCCCGGTAGACGAATTTCCCGGACCGGGGAATTTATATGCGGACCCCCCCCCCTTGCATATAAATTCAGGCGGACCGGGAAATTCAAATGCCTCCAGAAGACCCCAAATGCTTTGGAAGACTTAATAATAACTTCAATCATCATTGTAAACATGTCTAAGGGCTCTCAAGTGGCAAGGGAATTCCCCGGTACAGATGTCCACTGGAAACAACTGACCGGGGAATTGAATCATGGACCGGGAAATTGTTTTTGAATTTCCCGGACAGGGCCCAGTGGAAACGCGGTCACAGTAAGAAAAGAAAAGAGGATGGGAAGGGTCATTCTTCTCTTCACATGATGTGCTCATTGAAGAAGCTCTTTTTTTGGGGGGGTGAGTGCCACTTGTCAGTGACATTTCCAAGGCATAGACCCTGAGTGGGAGTGCTCAATATCTGGAAAGCAAGTCAGCAGGATGAGATGTCTAGTCTGCAGGGCTCTTCTCGTGCCTGTTGGTCCTTCTACTACAACGTAAGTTGAAAAAATCCATTAAGACCAGTAATTTGGCAGGCCAAGCAGTGGCTTGGACAGAAAATTAATATCATGTACTAAGGTGATTTTTTTGCATCATTTATGATTTCCATCGCATTTAAAAAACTCCGAGGATGGCCCTTTTGAGGCTGGGAATCCTAACTGCAGAAACTCCCGGGCAGCAGAGTTTCACTCTAGGATAAACTATATCAAATTCATTTCTGATTCCAATACGGCCTTGATATCGGTAATGCATTTCTTGGGCTTCGAACACTAGGCGCGCTTCACACTCTAGTTGCCATCTTGGATGGACTGTTGAAATTTATTTATCTTGTTTTGTTTTTATCACTTTGGATTCCCACCCCTCTACCCCCTTTTCTGAATGTCCAACCCACAGCAAGGTGTGCATGCCGCGTTTGATAGTGTATGTGGCTGCACAAACCTGGATGCTTGGCATCTGTCAATTTGTATGTCCTTTATACTCCTCCCAGGCGCAAGCAGCCAAACACAGCATGCTCCATCTCCAGGCCAGGCAGACCAGCAACCCTCAACCAGTGGACAACACGAAGGCACTCCAGAGGAGGGTGTTAAAGGGGAATGCCCCATTTGCACGTTGATGCGCGAGGGAGGATGTGAGCAACAGTTTCATGTGAGCACTCCTGATCTCGAGCATGCTCTTCCGAGGAAATGCACCAGCCATCAACAGCACTTTCAGCACAATGCCTGCAAGTGCAACAGCTTTTGGCCACGTTAATTGATTTTGCAAACAAGTTGGTGAGGAACAGGAAGCAGAGTCGCCGCTCCAATTTCCTCTCTCTATTGCCACACAGAGCTTCATGGACTGTGGGACAGATGCCGAAAAGGGACAGAGGGAATACACAGAGTGTATAAAAGCGGTGAGTGTGTAATATGCTCCTCCCCATAACAAATGAGAATGGTTGTTGGGCACGTCGCCAAGGTTGCAGGATTCAAACAGGTTTCCATCACTGCACATGTGGGTGTACACCATTATCATCCTTCTTAAAGTCCACAAACAGCAAGCACACGAGGACACACCCTCTAACACTTCAAACCACCTGGTAAGATGCATTTAAAATTTACTCTGGTTTTCAGCAAGCATTCAGGAATGACGCAGCAGTTTGGCACAAAATGGTTGAATTGAGACACCCCAGCAGCTATGCCCAAGTGTGTACTGGCGTTTAACCAGGAAAAACCTGCAATGTAATTGCTTTCGTCACTTATAACTTGCAATTGAGTGTTTATAATTGAGCGTGCAGGTACGCGTACTTCTGAACTTGCATTGTAATGCTCACCAAAAGAAACTGGATGTTGGAACTGCCATGTGAGCTTTCTGTGGAATGTGGCCTGCTTGCATCCATTTTGCTCATTGTTTAAAGCAGATGCGGCATAAGGCCCCTGTGACACATGGCCAGGTTTGTTGTCCAATTTTGTGGATTAAGTTGGCGGAGTTGGGGGCTCAAACTCGTTGCAGTGTAAGCAAAGCAGCGGCCCAGCTGCTGTTCAAATGTTTGCTTCTAGAGTGGCATGAGGGGATCCAAGCAAGAGCAGAGAAGAGCCGGCCCCTTCGAAACAGATAGACCTGCTAAGTCATCCATTGACATTGGCCTCGTATGACCAGGGCTTCGATGAAAAAGCTCAATTGTTTCGAGTGTTTGTGCAAGGATTTTTGCTCCTCCTGGGTTCATGAACTGCAGAGAGTCACGGGGGTTTACATTTTCAATCTTAATTTGCTGAGGCTTAAACATTGCTATTGCATGGTCACCTGTCTTGCTTGTGGACAATTGAACAAAGCTTAGGTACACACCAACCACATATGGCGCAGGGATCCATCCTTCATCAGCATCAGTGCACACAAGTCACACACAGCGCAGGTATCCACACTTTATCAGCATCGGTGCAGCATTGGTGCAGCATCAGTGCACACAAGTCACACAGCGCAGGGATTCACACGTCCTCAGCATTGGTGCAGCATTGGTGCACACACAAGTCACACACAGCGATGGGGTCCACACTTCCTCAGCATCGTCAGAGTTACAAAGCATTTCTGGCTGCATTGCTCACGGCTATTTAGGCCTGGGTTTCAAGACGTTTGCTGTGGGAAAATGTTTTCATTTGATGTGTGCCTCTTTTGGGGGAGTGAAGATCAGGGGGGCTAAAAGGAGCATAGGCAAGTCATTGAGCAGGCAACCTGAAAGCCGCAAGCACAAAATGTGTGCGTGCTCAGTGTGCCTAAGGGAGTATTTAAACCGCAAGCACAAAATGTGCGCATGCTGAGTGTGCCTCAGGGAGCATTTAAATCCCTGAAAGCAAATTCATAAAACTGTTTGTTTTCCCGTTTGTCTGGTGATCACCTAGCACTAGCTCGGTCTTTAGGCCACTGCCCCTAAGCTAGGTTTACAGAATTGGTCTCAGGTAATGCTGTTGAAGCACGCTGATATCATTGCCCCTGGTTGCCTGCAAACCAATCGGAGGTCATTAGAAAGGCTTCCACAACCTGTCCGTAAAATTGTTGTTTTTATTGGTATGCGCTTTGTAGTCACTTCCATTTCATTTGCTTAGCGATCCTCTATGCACCCATTCCTTTTTACGTGCAGTTTGAAAGCATGAGGGCCTGTATGGAAAGCAACCCCACAGTGTTTGCACCTCTGTTGGCACCTTTAGAGGAATCAACAAATACCATGGAGAAGCCTCAAGGGTCTTCTCAAAAGGAGAGCAAAGGTTCAAGCTAGCGAGTCCCCTGCTTCAATTTTTGTTTTGTCAGACCTTTAGCTACCCTCTTTCGAAACTGCTCTTATTTCATGTCGTTAATGTGGCTGGTAGTTATTACACCCAAGTGGCATGTAGCTGGATTTGTAATGTTTTGTACTTGGTTGTAAAATCTTGCCATGATGAAGTTCTTGTACAACTCATTGTATAAAGATTTCAACATTGTTTATTATAAGGTTTTCTTATTTGCATTTTGTTCTAGGCAGGTTCTGGGCAGATGTGTTAGGTTACACAGGTTTAAGCCTTCAGCCAGGTGGTTTGACTGCTCAGCTATCAGGTGCAGCAAACAGAACTTCTGTTTTCGTGTTGAACACGAAAAGAGAGAAGGCAACACCTGACACACCTTAAACCTTTTC